>RJWH01003682.1:0-139221 GCA_004363575.1 Solenodon paradoxus
TCCTCCCCCCCTCTTTCCTCCTTCCCCTCCTCCTCCGGTGGTGAAATACACATGGCACATTTACCAATAGTAACATACAGTACATTCATATATGAAACTATCACCTCTGTCTACTTCCCTTTTAAGCATTATCTGTTCATCATTAAGGTGATGAGAAAAAGTGTAACAAGAGAAGTAAAAATTAGTTGAAATCCTACTCCCTGGGGCTAACCATGATTAATGAGAGGGCTGTGCACTCAGGTAACCGGGCCCTGTGACAGATCCACAAAGGTGCTTCAGGGAGTTTGGTGTTTTGGGGGTTTTTTTAGGGAAACACAGCGACATCTGTTGGATACTTCGGGAACAACTAGCTCCAGTCATCCACAGTTTCAGCAGTAGATCAGGCAACATTCCTTTTGACAATGTCATTTCTTGGTGAAGTTCATTTTTTTGGTGGCTGCTGTGATAAAAAGCAAATACCATGTGAAAATCATTGTGGTTCAGGAAATGAGGCGATGGTGTCCAACACAATTCCAAGGCTCGGGAAGTCATGCAGCGTCCAACATATTTCCCATTAGTAAATAACTGTGATTGCTTCAGAATGAAGTATAATTTTCCCCCTTTAATTTGTGTGTATTTGGGGGGATTATAAAGTTGTTAGGACAGAAATATGCTTTGAGTTATTTAAACTGTATGACTTAATCAAAGGCCCTCTTTGGTGTTTCTTTTGGCCTGGGGGCACTATGCAAAATTACTGACATGAAGGAAGCATGAAGAGAGTAAGTTGGGAACCTTTGTTCTAAGGCATTTGCAATGAAGGTATAGCTATTTAGTGTATACAAACAAGTGTGTTTATATTCCTTATAACTGAGCTCTTAGGTACAATTTTACAATGGGTGCTGTAATTTATCCTTTTCCTATTGAAGAAATTGATGTCCAAAGGGAAGCAGTCATACAGCTAACCTGCTGCTTCCCTCTCTGAGATGCCAGGATGGCAGCCTCAGTCTCCCCAACCAATATCTGCATGATTTTAGGATTATCCTCCCTAGAATGCCTCTGTCTCTCTCTCTCTCTTTCTCTCTCAAATACTGACATGGTGTGGTCCCTGATTTTCTGATAAATCAGAAATGCCTCAGTCTTACCTCATTACCCACCTTTTGTTTCCTGAAACTTCATCTGCCTTTTGACATAGATTCTCATAAATAGCAGATGACTCTGGGAAAGGAAACCCTTTGAGTTGTTATCTGTCAATTTTAACTCTGGGTGAATGAACTTATCAGAGACTTTCCTGAGAGAAGTTTTGATAAGAAAAAAAGAAAAAAAAGCCTCTGAGATTAGTGGGGAAGGTGGATGCTCAGATGGGTTTCCCTGGAAACATTGATTAAGAGAACTGTGTACAGAAAATAAGTAGAGTTTACCGGGGGTACCAGAAACTAACACAGACAGAAGGGATCATCCTGTGCGGTGCTCTGGAGGTGAGGTGGCCCTCAGAGTTGTCTCAGATTGAATCAACGGGGTGAGGTCTTTGTATGCCAGCATCAGCCCTGTGAGTCGCCCCTGGAAGGAGACGTGAAGTGAGGCATCTCCCTACAGACCAGGCAGCTCACATGAGGAATGCAACTGAGCCGTTAGCAGCTGAGTCCCAACAGATGGACACTAATGAAAAAGTTAGTTACAACTGTGCCAAGTGCCTTGAAGGAGAAATCGAAAACGTTTGAGTATGTAGAATAAGGGGGAAGCGCAAACGCCCTAACTTAGTGGGGAAAAGTGTACACATGCTCGTGTGTACGCATGCGCACAGGAGCACAGGAAAACGTACCCGGTAGCGTGGCATTCAGACTGAAACTTTTAGCTTGAAGAGAAGTTGCCAGGAAAAGAGCTGAGAAAGCAACAATGAACAGCATATGTACAAAGATCTTGAGGCAGAAGGTATAGCTGTTAGCTGAGCTTGGGGTAAGAAGGGTCCTCACAAATCAAGGCTGGTGTGCAGCTTAACCAGTCAGGGCAGGGTGCAGGGAGAATTACCGATCTTAGCCCAATGGAAGCTGTTGACGAGGGAGGTAAATAATGTGATCAGATCTCTCACTTCCTCTCAGGAATCTGTTCCCTCCCTAAAGTCTGCTCTTTGATGTCTAACCAATTTTACCTGAAAATAATGTGGTTTGCCCCTGAGATATTGGGTCTCTCCAGGGGTCTTGGCTGCAGACAAGCCCAGGTTCCCCCTGGCTGCTAACATCCTCTCTGCAGGAACCCTCCGCCTCCCCAGGTCCGGCCTGTTCCCCACACTTCTGCCGGCTCAGACAGGAGAACGGGGCTTGGAGAGAAATGCTTGTCCTTGTCATTCTCCCAGTCTCCTGTCTACCCAGAGCAGACAGAGCTGGCCCCTCTAAAGTGAGCCTTGGCTGGAAGGAGGAGGGAGTGAGTAATCCCTTTGCACGGCTCCCCCAGAGGAAACAGGGTGGAACGCATTAGCAGAGCACGAAGGTCCCATCTGGGAAACCACTCGGGGGTTTCCAGGATTTGACCCCACGGGGCTCTGAGGGCACCTGAGTAATCAAGGCAGCGGCAACTCCGTCTGATGTCTGTCTGCCTCTGTGGGAACTTCTCCCGGAAGCCAGGGAGGGGGGGACTGAATGGATCTGCTCCTCCTGCCTGTGTCCACAGAGGCGGCAGGTCACCCCACAAAACAAGAGCATTCACCACCATCTTATCCATGTATTTAAGACACTCCAAATAATTCATAAATCTACCAATTGCCTTGACTGCTTTTCTTTTTGACTCATTAAGATGATGCCATTTAATCCTTCCTTCAACCAAAGCAATCAAATAAATCAGCTAAGGCTTGGAAACAGTCCTCAAAAAGTAATCAGTCAAGATAGGGTGGCCCAGAAAATGACATTTATTTATTTAGCACTTCTTCTGTGCTAGGTGCTGTTCTCTGTGCTTACCAGACATTCACCCATTTGATCCTCACAATGCTGTGAGGCAGAAAGCACTGCCCCTGTGCAGATGAGGAAGCTGAGCCACAGAGTAGTTTGCTGCACTCCTGGGCTCACAGTTGTTGGGTAGTAGCAGACCTGGGACTTGAAGGAGAGATGGCTGATGGGTTTTGCCCTTGGACTCTATGCCACCCCTGCAGGGCACCACCAACCTCTTCCATCAGATCAGCTAATCTGTTTCATTGATTTTCTCTCCAGCATAAATAAACATTTTTTGAAATCAAGTGTTCCAAGGCTTCAGATAAATTTACAAAGCAGTGACAAGTTTTGCAAATTTGTCTGAAGAGGCAAAAGAATGGCTCTCTCTTCTCTAAAATTCTGATTTGAAGTTCTGAATTTAAACACACCCTTGTGACCTAGAGCATAAGGCTAATGCGATAAGTCAGGCAGAGAAAGACGAAAATCAGATGATTTCACTCCTGTGGAAGAAAAACAAAGGAAAACAAAAAAAAACCCTTAGACTCTGACGATGGAGTGGTGATCACACAGGGGAGAGCAGGGGGCAGGGGAACAAGTGATAAAGGGAGTCAGTGACTGGGTGGTGGATGGACACCAGACTTCACTGGGGATCATGCTGTGGTAGACCCCAACACTGAAATGTAAAGCTGTACACCTGGAAAAAAAAAAAATCTTGAGAATACCCAGAATAAAAACAAACAACCAAACACCAGATGACTCATCTTTGAACAAATCTGGAGACAAAAGTCGAGCCTGCCTTTGGATTCCAGGTCCTCCTCACCCTTAACGTGGCCTCAATTAAACCCTGAATCTTAGTTTCTTCCTCTGTAAAAAGGGCACAGTCTGTACCCTGCCTCCTTCCGAGAGCCCCAGTGAGATGCAAGGAATGCAGCCCTGTGCTGTTGAAGCTAAGGGACTGACCATCAAGTGTTTCTTTTCTTTTCTTTCTTATTTTCACATTTACTTTATATTGAACATGACCTTCCTGTGAATGACTACAAAGCAAGATTTCTGAAGACGAATTTAGTGAAATACACACACACACACACACACACACACACACACACATACACACACACACACACAAAACCCCTCTATATATCAGCATAGAACACGAACAAAGTGAGATAGTGTACTGACAAGCAGTGTTTTCATCACATTGTATCAGGTGAAACATACACCTCCATTTTGCAGAGAATTCTTTGAAATCGAGCAACATACTTCTTTGCCTACCTATAAATAGTCAGTGGGTACAGAAAAAAATTGTGTGGCAGTCAGGAAAATGAAGTTAATTTAAAAGAAAAATGAAAGAATGTTTTCTAGCCACAAAATTTGCAGGGGTGAGGCACGACGGTGCTCATACAGCTGCTTTAAGTTGTTTTAAATGTTCCAAATAGGCCATTTAATTTGGTGATAATTTAAAAAATCTATCCCCTTTATCCATAAATTATACATATTCTAAAATATCTTAGGAAATAGGGGACGTGATGTGTTTCTTCCAAGTCACAGCTGTGGGATAGGCCTACGCCTGAGCTTATGACCAGGATGAAAGAAAAGAGCGATGGTGAGGAATCCTCTTAGGTTGGATTTTGGAGAACCCCGCCCCTGGCTAATGATCCACACTGGGACACCGCATGTCCCCCCAGTGGGCTAGTGGGGGAATCACAGCCTGTACCTGCAGAGCTGACTGTGAGGGTCAAGGAAGACGCGACCCAGGACACGTGGATAAGTATCATTGCAGCCACGCAAGGGTTGCTTCTCAGCTGTGCAAAGCAAACTCTTCTTCCACAGCAACTTAGTCTCTGGCTTGAGCTCCCCACTCAGCCATGAAGTGGATACAGGGACAACCCTCCGATTTTCCCCAGAGGGCATTTGAGTTATGGGAGCTTTATTATCCCAGATTCGGTGGGGGACTTAGCATGTCCCTGAAACATTTGCCCCACAAATGCCTCTATGCCCTCTCTCCTTGAAGCCCTGAGCTCAGGAATCACTCTGCAAAGCTGCTGCCTAGACGACTCGCATCCCGTGCCTTTCCTGCCTCTGCCTGTAAGGAGCCAGGGTCCAAGGACCATTTTTCAGATTTCACCTGGGCGTGGGAAGCCAGACAGTGTCTGGACTTGCCATAGGTCCTATCCTACCGGGGTCTGGTAGTCTCCAGGGAACCCCTTTCCCCAATGGTCAATGCCTGCTACTCCCCCATTTCCACTAAGCCCCTGCTCTCTCCTTCTTCAAAGGTCCAGGACTTGGAGGCTCCAAAGCCTGGCAGGCGTCTTTGTTTCTACTCACCATCTGTCCCCTCCCTCTTCCTCATTACACAAGCCTCAGTGTCTTGGATGCAGAGCACAGAGCGAACTCCCAGAGGAAAAATAACTGTTCATGTCTCAAACAAGTGTTTCCCACCTCATTAGCTGGGACTCTGAAGGTCACTGAGCTAGCAGAGGAATGCAAAGCCATGGGGAAACATCACAAAGTTCAGTGAAGGTTAGAGAACCGAAGCCCCAAGCTGAGTTTGAACGGGGTTAACATGCAGGTCCCTGGACAGAGGACATCTAAGGAGAAGAAACTAGTGAGTAGGACCCAGAGGCAGGAAAGAGAGTTAGGGGCATTCAGAGTTGCTCACTGTGGCTCTTCCTGGGATTCCTGGGTAAGGACAGTCAGAAAAGTCTTCTGGATGTTTCCTAAGGGAGATTGGGCTGGCCAGGGGCAGGCAATGGGCAGCAGGACTTCGGCATAGCTCTAGGGCATAGAGTCAAAGGGCTCAGGTCTCTGGGGCTTGGTGGGGCAGGGAGGGCATGACTGGTCCTTCCTCAGCCCTAGATTTCCAAACAGCACCAAAGGAGAAATAAAGTAAACTCATTTTCTCCCTGTGCACAGAGTAAGTTCAATAGCTCGAGAGGGGGAAGAGAAGGGGAGTAAATGGACAAAAATATGATATTGGGGTCACAAGTTCTCCGCCACCCAGAGCCTCTCTTCTGCACTAGTGTTCCAAAAATGTTTCACAGATCGTGCTCCCATTGTGTCCTTGAAATGGCCCCAAAGGGACATGAGGTCCCAGCACCCTTCAATGGTTCAGAGAATTCACAGAAAATAAAAGTGGGCTAGACCATGAAGCCATTAGCCATATACCTTCTGGGACTCTCCCTCCCCCATCACGGCTTGCTCTGGAGGAGAAGGGAAGCTCTGGCAGGATCCTTACCCACTCTCTCCCTTTGCCCACGAGGACACTGTCAGGGAAACTCTAGTCCCAGCTCAGCTACCCAGTCAGTGTCCCTTCCGCTCTCTGAGTCTCCACGTGGAAGATGAGATAGCCAGGATGGAGCTCTGAGGCCCTTCCAGGGCTGAGGTTCTAAATCACCACCTGCTGCAGCCAGATGTCATCACTGACAGCAGACAGGGAGCCTGCTTTGATCTTCCAAGGGGGTCAGTCTGGCTCACAGAGCCAGGCCAAGGGTGTGGCTGGTTGGAGCAGGAGGACAGGCTGGTAAGGAGGCCATTCAAGTGGGAGTTTTCCAAATGTTCGGCGCCCCAGACACTCAAGCCAACTCCTGGACATGGTTCTGTAACAGGATGGAGGAGGGATAAGAGTTAAGAAGCCCCAGGACCTGGTTCAGCCTGGGCTCAGAAGTGGCTCAGCTGTGCCTCTGTGTCCGGATGAGCCTCTGGGCAGGACTCGGTGGGGCTGAGGCAGGGGTGCGAGGGCAGGCAAAGTTGTGCCAGGTGGACACACACATATGGGTGTCCTGTTAGTGTGTGGGGTGTCTAGAGAGGTTGCCCATGTGTGAGCGCACACACAAGCACACATGTTCACATGCAACTGTGTGTGTCTTCAGGTTTCACAACCGACAGAAGCCTTTCCAGGGAAGAAGGCAGAGCCAGAGTCCAGATGGGCTCCAGCCCAAGGCTAAAGTTCAGCTGGGACCACTGAGACTCTCAGACTAGCTGTGAAATTATTAACATGCTTCAATTCCAGGGAAGAATAGCTGTAGTGCCAAGCTCCTGCAGTGGCCCCCAACTCCCACCCCACCCTAGTACTCTAGTCACAGAATCCCAAAACTTCCCCACACCTCCAAAACCAAAGGGTGAGCACCAGGCTTGGCATGGACCCACTGTAGGCCCCCCTGCATCCCTGCTGACTGATGGGGCCCGGGCATTACTCATGGTCACATAGGACTACAGGAATTAACCTCATTTGCTGCTCTCCCAGCTCAATGGTCCCTTTTTTTCCTTGTATCAAGTTCCTTTTCGATGCAGAGGAACTTCTGAGTTCTAGAGGAGACTCAGAGCTACCTAGATGGAGAAACTTAAGTCTTGGGGTTCCACTGCCAAGGCCAGACAAGCATTCAAGAATGCTCCAGAAGCTGCAGCTGGACTGAGGGGGCAGGCAGAGGTCTCCCTTGTGCTCAGACCAAGGACTCCACTCTCCAACCCCTGGTCCAACAACACAGGAACTCTATCCCCTCCAACCAGCTGCTGATGAATATTCCACACCAGCTCAACCCCTGAAAAGTAGTGAAGTAGGCCCTCCCACGACTGTTTGCAGACAACCAGGAAAGAGTTTGAATCTCTGGAACAGTTAAGGTGGGACAGGGGCTTGAGGGGTGGGAGGGCCATATGGAATCTGTTTGAGGAGCTGGGTCCGAGCCCAGCTCCACCTCCATGCTCTGCGGCACCAGGCCAGCTCTTGGCTTTGCCTGTTCAGCTCCGGCCAGTGAAGGGAAGGAGCGTGGGAGAACAGACAGTCAGACCGCGTGGGGACAAACACTACATGTGTTCGTGGGCTTCTGTCCTTTAGGGGAGGACACCCTGGCTGGCTGTCCAGTGACTGAATAGGGGGCTGGTCTTAGAAGGTCTGATAGCTCAGTGATTTTCTGGGTTCACAGGGGTCAACAGGGTGACATTTTTGGTTTTCTGCAAGGCAGTCACTGTGCCTAGTCTGGGAACGCCACTGTTCAGTCTCACCATTTCCTCTTTCTGACTCCTGGTGGACATAGTTCCAGAAACCCCTGAATAATACCATTTTGTTTCCGCTTTGGCTCCCCAGCCTGTGCATGCAGCCAATTCTCTCTGCTTCTCTCTGTCACAAACTCTGTCTCACACCTGGATGTCGGGCCTATGCGATGCCAACGGATCGGGCTAAGGTTATGACCCATGTGGCTAGTAATTTGACTCTACTGCTTGATTATTCGCCTCACCGAGCTGAACTTTGGACTGATCCAGATTTGGGTCAACCTCACCAAATTTCCAGCAAAGCGCTTCAGTGCATGTGAAGCCTGCCTGAACGTCTGTCTAGACTCCCAGGATGAACTGATCCAGTTTTTGATTAATTTTGCAGAAGTTACGAAGAAAACTGACTGAAAGTAGTGTGGCCTGAGTTTCCCAAATTTTCAACCCTCCTGACTGGATTTCTGACTGGTTTGACAGAAAAGTTTTAACCAAATGTACTGCTTGTTGCTTTAAAAACTAAACTTCTTGAGTGTTTGACTAGGCTCTCCTGATTCTTCGACCCCGAAGTGGCCAGATCATGGGGTACTCTCAGATGCAGACTAAATAACAGGAAATCATGTGGGGAGCCATCGGCAGCACGCCTCCACCTCATACCCAAGTCTCACCGAGAGCCAACCCCTTACCTGGAGAGGCGCTGGAGCAAGAGACACCCCCTGGTCCATGAATCTTCTGGAATCTTCTGACATCCTAGTGCCTGTTTCTTTGTTCCTCCATCAACTCTTCTCTGCCTTCCTTCTTGTTTCCAGCATTGACCAATTCTTGGAACTGGCCATCAGCAATTCTAGGAAACAATACTCCTGAGTCTGTTTGACCTAAGCCCCATTTCCTGCTAGGAATTCATATAAAACAAAGCTCAAATCCAGGGGTCTGGGTTCAGAGCTCTGCTCTGCTTATTCTATCTGTCTGGTCCTGGGACCTGCTCTTGAACTTATACACTTCTATTCCTTCATCTCTGAACAAGTGTGGTTCTACTGCTTATCGCTTGGGTTCGTTTTGAAGTTCTTAACAAGAAAACTGTCTAGAGCTTAGACTTGAGGGTTTACTCTCGACTGGGCCTGTTCCAAGGTTACATGGCTCCTGAGGATCTCCACCAAATCCTTGCTGAAGTTCACCTGTCTAGAAAGGGGCAGAACCAGGATCCTCCAGCCAGAGACACCCTGCCCCCAACGACTCTGCCATCCTGCCTCTTAGGCTTTCCTGAAGACTGACAGAACCCATTAAGCGTCATATAGTACCATCTTCTCCCTCCTAATTATAATCCTATGATCAGAGGCCTGTTTCTCCTTGGAGAATTGGGCTGTTCTCTGGGCAGTGCTAGGAAACCATGATGAGGTGTTTGTTTTTTGATGTGTAACTTTATATTCTTTGGTAACACTGAAAAGTGAGGGTCCGTCCAGATCCTCCACTCCCACCCCAGTAGCAAATAAACTGTGGATATTTTCAAACTCCTCAGGTGTGTCAGAGTCATGGCTAGTTCCATCTGGAGGAGACCTCTGTCAGACCACTCACATCTGGTCCAACTTTACCACGTGAACTTCCCGGGTTTCTTTACCGCATCTTAATGAGAACCAGATTTGCAGTGTTCACTAGTTCACGGCATGTGCAGGCATTTGCCAGGGTATTTGCGTCCTGTGGATGGTGGCAGTGGAGAAGCCGGGACCCGCTTCTGACCTTGAGTAATGCCGTTGGCAACACTGGTCTTTCTTGTCTTCAGGATGGGAGAGACTGGGCGCTTGAGAGGATGTATGAACAACACCTGTTGATCCCTAGCATTAAGGGAAATTCTTCAACATGAAGCGCTGGTGACAGGTGCTGTGTGCTGCACCCCCAGGGGTCTCTGTCTTACATCTCCATGTGCCTCTTTGTGTGTTCTGTCCACATGCCTCCATTCCCCTTGGTTTCAACCCAGAGAGCACTGACTTCACTCTGGAAGAAGCACTCACTGCTCCAACCGACAACTGGGGCTTGGCAGAGGGGGCGGGGGGCACAGGGGGCCCTTGTGTCCTGGCCATTGAATATTCTGGACTCACAGATTAATTCCTGTCTAGAAACTAATATCCCAGCAAGGTTTTTCTGCCTCCTGGGCAAAGCCATTTGCCTGGGTGCTCTAGTCCAAGCTAGGACCCAACCTGAGAGGCTAAGGAGGAAGAGACAAGGAAGGTTCCCCAGGTACAGAAGCCCCTACCTGCTACCCAAAGTGCCCATTGCCTAGGCATGATGATAACAGTCCTCTTCCACGTGGGCCTTTGTAACTTCCAGGATGTGGGGGTTTTCGGGTCACTCAAAGAACCCACGGCAGAGTTAGGCGAGTGAGCAAGCAGAGGTTTAATCAGAGGGTAAAGGGATGGAACCGACCAAAGGAGGTCCAGACTCCGTGGGTTCAGGGTCACTCCACATACCAGACAGGCACAGCGAGTAAGCAAGTTGGGGTCCATTAGTGGGGAGCAGAGAGAGTGAGAGGATAGAGCCAGCCAAGGGAGGCTGAGACCCCCATTAGTGGGGAGCAGAGAGAGAGAGAAGATGGAACCAGCCAGGAGGCTAAGACCCCATTAGTGGGGAGGCTGACTCAAGGCCTTGCCAGTGGCCTGAGTTTTTAAGGGAAAATCCCACATGGTGAGGAAGGGGGATGGAGAGAGGAGTCTGCAGACCAGGTTTCAGTTCCTGATTGACCAAGGTGACATTGTCCTTTGAAGTTATTGTTGGTCTTCTTCAACTGATGTTATTCTTTCGTTTCTTGGTAAGGTCTGTGCTGGTCAAGTACCGCATGTCCTGCATGTGGAACTTGTCCATCAGTTTTCCTTATCGATCCGGATGCATCCACGACTGGGTGCTGGAGCCAGAGGCAAGTCACTGCCCTGATAGCTGAACTTTAATCCCTGGTCTAAGGCTTGCTCTTGCGGGGGTTTCTGACACAGGGAACTTTCCATGCTTATCTGTTTGATGAACATTTGTTGCACCTTTCCTTTGTGCCCGCTAATATAACGCGAACAGGTGCTGCACTAAGCCCTTCACATGCGTCGCTCCTTGGGCCTCACAATGACCCTTTTGTAAACAGGAAGACAAAGAGACTCAACTTATCCATTTCTCAAGGACACTCTGCTAAGTGGTGGACCAGGATATGAACCAGCATTTCTCAGATGACTGGGTCCCTCCCCACCCCCATATGCCCCACTCTACCATCTCTAACCTTTGTTTCTTCCCTGAAAATACTGTAGCTGGTATTAATATCTCAAAGACGAGGCAAACTGACCCTTGATGGGTTCAGGAGAATTTCCAGAGCTCTCACAGAACTGTCTGGCTCTGCCCGGCCAGACTCTGTCCCTCCAGATCCTGTGAGGCCATCGGAATGCCATGAGCTGCCTGGCACAGACGGGCTCCGAGGAGTGAGAATGTAGCCCACCACAGTGCTTTGAGAGACATCAGCACTGGTGGTCAGACAGGCTCCTCTCCCCGAGTCTCCCTCTGCAGGACAAGAACACCCAGGCATTCCTGGGGGCTGAGGTATAGGAGCATTCTTTCTGAAATGCTCCCCCCTAATCCCAGCCCACCAAGCCAAGTGCTTGACAAGGTCAGTAGTTACCCAGATGTCATCAGATAAAATCTATTTTCAGTTTCCAGACTGGTCAACACCAACAGAGCCTGTTTCTCTTGCAGCTTGTCCCCATGACTCTGTCAGCCCCTTTCCTAAATACCCGCATCTCTCACCCAGAGCTAAGGGCTCTCCCAGGGTTTGGGGACCTACTCAAAGTGGTAAACTACTCCCAGAGCAGGATACAAAGTTCCAGGAGGAAAAGTGCAAGGCAGAGTACAGACCTTTGAAATCCACCCCAAATTACAAGAAGGTCCAGTGAGTTCCAGGGAGATGCCAAGGATTCATGAGTCCTGGCCCCTTGTCCACTGTGAGGGAGAGGAGGCGGCTTCCATTCTCCAGGCTTATGCCATAGAGGCCTTAGAAGTTTAGAAACTTTAATTATTCAGAAAGTTGATGGACAGAGAAGAAAAATACCTGCAATAAGAAAATGTGAGTTCAAGCTCAGCTCTGGCCACTTAGTGTGTGATCCTGAAGAAATCACCCAGCAGCTCTGGACCTCAGTTTACCCCTTGGTTAAGAACTCCTGGCCTTGGAAATGGTCACAGGCTTGAGCATGACCAACCTAGGAAAATCACTCGAATGAGGAGGTTTCTGTTTTCAAGCAATATTGTATCACTCCATCTACTCTCCCATTATCTCTGACAGCACAGGGAAGTAACTGCCCCCCCCTCCCCCTGCCCACCATGGTACTTAGAATAACAATGAGATGAAGCAGAGAGCTGACATTTTGGAGCCCTTACTATGTGACAGACCCCCTTCTAAGTGTGTTTGCTATGTCTTAACTCACGAAATTCTCCAATAAGCCTAGAAGACAGGCGTTCCCTCCCCCTTCTGTTTTATAGGTGAGCAACATGGGGCTCAGAGAAGTAACACAATGTGCTAAATTCATGTGGCAAAAAAGCAGCAGAGCCGGGCTGCAGACTTGGGCTGCAGTTTCCAGAGCCCATGCAGGCGTAATGGCCACGCCTCACCTCCTCACACAGATGGAGGAGACCTGGCCCAGAAGGGAAGGTAGGACTTGTCCATAAATTATTCTAACACAAGTTGGAAAAGTGATAAGTGACCAAGAGAGAAAGAGATAATATCCCCTGGGAGTAAAGATGAAGGGAAGACAGCTGCCAGCTAGAATGAGAAGAAACGTTTTATGGAGGAGGGGACATTTGAGCAGAGCCCCGAAGGACAGGTAGGATTTGGAGCAGTGTGATCTGGGAGAGGGAGCCAGGGCTGAGGGGCTGCATGGAGGTAGAGTGGCTGGCTCTGCTGAGGAAGGACAGACCACAGGACACAGAGGCAGTCCCGTGATGGAAACATGCACCGAGTTGTGAGGGTGGCAAACGCCCGCATACTGAGGGAAACTGGTGGAGAGGCGAAGGTATTTGGATGGAAGAGACACCTTCAGGACTTGGCTTTGGGAATCCAGAGCAGTCAACGGAAGGGTGGTGGGAGTTTTAACACTGGGGTTCTGGAAGGATCAGTACAAGGCAGGGGGCTTGATCCATGGGTGAAGAAGTCCATTGCTCACAGAGGGCTGGTGGATCAAGGAGGGATGAAAGGCCCCCAGAACCTGCGGGGCAAGGGCAGGAAATTGCATCAGTGGATCTGCTGAGGGCAGGAGGTTCAGACTTTCAGGGACACTATCACCACCCAAATTGGCCCAGAGCAGAAGTAGAGCGAGAAGAACTCCCCTCAGATCTCCTTGTGGGACATTCCAAGGGCAGAAGACAGAGCCAGCAAGAAAGTCCTCATGATGAAGACTGCCAAGGGTACACAGAACAGGACAGAGAAGGATGGAAAAGTGAGTGGATGGTGGGGGAACAAGGAGAGAAGACTCACCAACCCTGACCAGATTTAGAAGCTGTCATAGGACTTGGAGAAAGAAACTGAACCCAGTCAGAGGAAACGGAGGGGTTAGGGACAGATGTGGGAGTGGGGAGACTTAAGGTAGGAATTTGACAGAATTTGACAAGCAGTTACCTGCAAAAGCAAAGAAAAGCTGGGATAGCCAGTGAGTGCTAGGTGCATGTGTAGGAGAATTTCTGTCTTAATTAAAAAAAAAAAACCAACAAAAAAAACACACCACCACAAGGATCTGTTCTGGCATATTTTTAACGAAAAACTTGAAATAGGCCCAAGGTGACAAATAAAATACCATACAGGTCATCATGGAAGGTTCCGGTACACCAGAGTCTCACCCTTACTGCAGTCACCAATGACCTGCATCTGTCTCTGTGCCTAGGTTTCTTGGTGAATTGTCTTCCCGGTTCTGCAGAGGAGAGAACTGGGACCCAGGGAATTCCAGGGACTTGTAGGAGATCACAGCAAGATACGTGCAGAGCTAAAGCAGGAAGTGAGTCTCCCTGCCTGCATAGCAGACACAATGTGAAAGGTGGTTGTCTGACCACGTTCAGCGGTGGATCTGGGACAGAATTCTATCACCCACTGCCTGAGGTGGGCCTTCTCCCTTCCACACCCACACTCTGTTTACCCAGCTCATTTGCAACTGGGCCTCAAGATAAAGACATTTTGCCTTGGAAAAGACACAGGAACTAATCACAGGTGGTGCCTGGCTAGGCACCCCCTCCCAAGAACTCCTAGATGACGGGTGGCATGGTCTCCACTGAGCAGGTTCTGGGGGCAGTAATACGGTGACAGGTTGAGAAAGACACACTAGCACTCAAAGACTTGTAAGGAGTTTCATCATCCTGATGCAGGTTTTGGGCAATGGCTCAAGTCTGGTTCATTTTATGTCTAATCACATATCACTGTGCATATCCCCCGTTTGGTATGTTTCACATAACAAATGTATGGAAAATCTTCCTCTTTTTCCATTAACCCCTGCCCAGAAGTGAACCAATTTCTGGCATGTGCTTACGCAATAAAAAGCAGTTCTTTCAGATACTGTGACACTTCGTAACCTGAACATTACGGGTCCCAGTGCTCTGGTTCAGAAGACTAGAGAGAGAGACCTGGCTTCTCCACATGTTACTTTTGCTCTGAAGCACAGGGCACTTTTCAGCAGCAACATCCTGAGATGGCTGGAAACCTAGCCCATGCCTCAACCTGGGGAGACAACAGGGCTGTCAGATTGTTGGAGGTGACTGTTGACTTTGCAGGTGAGGCCTGGCTGCAGCGGCTATCCTGTGGCTGCGACTTTACTAGAAATGGCTGAGTCTTATGAGTATGACCTGTCAGGGGGTTCCTCCACTAATAATCAATCTGCACGCGTTTATTAATCACCTTCTGCATGCCCAGGTCTGTTCTAGATTCTGACTGTTGGTGGGGAGGCGTAGAGAGTGGGGAAGAGAATACCAAAGAGGTGAGCTGTGGAGATAGTTCCTGATGTGGGTATGAGGGAATCAAGTGGACTTGGAGTCCTAGGTTCAAGGCTCCAGTGCTTACCAGCTGTAGGCTGTGTAACAAGTCACTGACAACTTCTCTGAACCTGTTTAACATTCACTAGGTGAGGATGCCAAGGAATAGCCTCATTGGGGTGGTTCTGAGAATTAAATGAGATGATCCAAGTCAAGGGGCTTTGTATGTTCGTGTTCCAGAGTGAATACCCAGATTTGCTCATTTTTGCTACTTCTATTATTACTATCACTATTCTTATATCATCTGCTCTAGGGATGAGCAATGGTGGGTTGGGAACACAAGGAAATAGAAGATGTAACCCTGAAATTCAGCCCTCTATTTGAAGCCCAGCTTGCATCTGACTGAGGAAGTGGGCCCTTCAGTGCACACAGGGAACAACTGGGAAGAATTTGGTAGTGGGTTGGAACTATCAGTGAGGACAGGCTGGGTCAGTCTGAGTTGGAGTTCTTGAGGGCAGCAAGATACAGGAAAAGGATAAAAGGAACATGACAGCAGATTAGTCAAGACGGCAACCTGGTAGGACTGGGTGAATCTCCTCCCCACAGAACAACTAGAAATCACCTATTTTGCAGATATAGGCATGAGGGAAAGCAAGTCAACAGGCTACAGGAGCAGGCAGCATGCACAGCCAGAAAGGGTAGGTGAAGACCTTGGGGGTCAGAGCTACTTCACTGATATAGGATTTCCAGCCTCAAGAGGGTAAAAAAAAAGGGTGAAGGTGAAGTGGGTGGAGGCTTGGGAAGAACCAGACATCTCAGAGAGTCACTCCGAAAGCAGAGAGCCCACCCAGCAGGACTGGGACATAGAGTCGACAGGAAAGGATCCTGACATGGTGGAATGACCACCAGTGCCTGGTGGACTAAGTAGGAACCCCCAAGGGGAATTTGCATAAGGATGGCTCTATAACCAGAGGTAGCTAGGGGAATCCCCTACCCCTAACCCTCTCTACCATATTGCCCTGGAGCTACAGTACCTGCCCACCAGAAATCCACCCTAAGGCTTAAAGGAGGAAGAGAGTCTTCAGGGGTGGGGGCACCTTTGATGCTACCCACTAACATGAAGCTGTGGGTAGAGGCGGAACTGCAGTCTGACTTCTCATTGTGGGCCATCAAAGTGGTCACTACTGTCCAAATTGTGTGACACTGGGAAAGGATCTGAATTCCCTACACAAACTCCAATCCCATAGATTGAACTCTTGGGCTCCAATGCAGAGTCCACCTAAGAACTTCAACAAATCCAAACAGTGGTGACACCACAAAATTCAAGAGCTCCCAGTAATCAAACCAAAATCCAGGTTTTTTTAGTGCAAGTCACTACCCTACACAGGACCATCACTGCAGGGAAGCCAAGCCCACAAAAACATAAACATAATGCCAAACAGAGCAAAGACACAGAGATATATACATGAAATGATGGATCCAATAAAAGCCCCAAAGGAAAATCTGAATGTAACAGACTATGCAAACTAACTGAGAATAGATTTAGGACAACAGGGATAAATATACGTTAAAAAAAAAATTCAAGAAAACAATAGAGGAAGAAAAAGAGAACATCAGAAAAGAGAGAAGAAATGAAGCAAGATGTCAGAGAAATGAAGACCATGATAGTTGAATAAAAAATCCCAAGAGAGGGACTCAAGAGTAGGCAGGATGAAGCCACCAATAGAATCATATGCTAGAAGAGAGGGCAGAGGAATACACTCAACAAATCAGAAAAGAGATTTTAAAAAATGTGAAGGAATGAAGAAGCATTCAAACCTATGGGGTAACATCAAAAGGAACAACATTTGTATCATAGGGGTCCCAGAAGAAGAAGAGGGAGAAAAGGGGACTGAAGCTATATTTGAAGAAGTAACAGCTGAGAATTTCCCTAACCTTAGGAGTGAAGTAAGCCTCCAAATTTAGGAAGGTCAAAGAGTTCCAAATGTGGGGTGGAGAGAGAGAGGAGAGAGAGAGAGAGAGAGAGAGAGAGAGAGAGAGAGAGAGAGAGAGAGAGAGAGAGAGAGAGGAGAGAGAGACAGAGAGAGAGACAGACAGAGAGAGAGACAGACAGAGAGATAAAAGAGAGAGAGAATACTACTCCAAACAACTATGGACTTTTAGAGATGAGAGACAAAAAGGCAAATCAGGGGGTCCCAAAGTGACATGGAGAGGTGGGGGAAATGGAATGAAAGGAATTAACTATAAATGAAGGGAGAAAAGCGGGGGGATATTAGTAAATCTACTCTGCTATTTGTAAATGTAAAAATATCACTATGTATATCTCAAAACAAGTCATTGTCAAAATGCAATATCCCTTCAATAATAATAAAAAATAAAAATCTAATATTGAAAAAAGAAAGAAATCCAAACAACCTACACCTAGACACATTGTCATCAAAATGTCAAAAATACAAGATAAAGAATCTTAAAAGCAGCCAGAGAAATATGAGTCACATACAAGAGTCCCCACAATAACGTCAGTGGATTTCTCAACTCAAATTCTACAGGCCAGGCCAGAAGAGAATAGCATGATATATTCAAAGTGCTGCGGGGGCAGGGGGAAGGATTTTCAACCTAGGATAGTATACCATGTGAGGTTATCATTTAGAACTGAAGGAATGAAAAAAATATTTTCAGAGAAGCAAATCTTAAAGGAATTCATCACCACAAAGCTGACTCTAGAGAATATATTAAAGGAAGCACTATAAAATATAAAGTAACACCACTTAAAACAGGTAAGACAGCAAAATGTAAAAAGTGGGGAGGAAGAGAGGTGAGTAAAAGTGGGGATGACTAGAATGAATGCAAGACTAATCTGCTTTCAAATAAAAATAGGAAATATACAGAATTCTTAATTCTAACTTCAGGGTAGCTTCAAAACACATCTCCAGGGAAAAAGCAAAAAAGAAAATAAAAAGAGAAACCAGTTAAAACATAATTATACCCAACCCACCTAAAAAGAGAAAGAGAAGAACAAAGGTGCTGTCTGTACCAACACCTAAAAGACAAATTACAAAATGGCAATTAGCACAGCACCAGCACTTCCTGGTGGAGCAGCGATTAGGACAATCGCCTCCAAAGGAGCACAAGGCCACCTACCCCTGGATTTGAGTCCTGGGTCCAGGGGAAACAACCAATGTGAATAATTAAGTAAAATTAAATAAAATCCTTCTTCCTCTTCTCTCTTCCTGCCCACATAATCACTTTCATTCCTGCCCACATCTTTCCTTTGAAAAAAAAAAAAAAGCAATAAGTGATTGTTGCATCTCAACACTGTAAACAGTAATGGATTGAGCTCACCAATCAAATAAAACAGTGACCCAATTAATGAGTTAAAAAACATACACAAGTATCTGCTGATATCAGGAAAGTCACCTTCTTTCAAAAGATAAAAGCAGACTCAATCAATGGTTGGAAGATAATCCTACAGTCGAATTGCAACCAAAAGGAAGAAGGAACACCATACTTATATTGGATTAAACAGATTTCAAAAAAAAAAAGCATAACAAAAGACAGAGATAGATATTATATAATGATTAAGAGACGATTAAGAGGTCAATGTAGCCAGAAGACATAATACTTATTAACATATATGCACCAAATGAAGGAGCATCAAAATAGATTAAGCAAATATGACTAGATCTGACAAGAGATATTGACAGCAAAAACAATAATAGAGGGGGACTTCAACACCTCACTTACAACAATGGACAGAGCAACCAAGCAGAAAATGAATAGGGAAACAGAGCCTTTAAGTGGCCATTTGGAACAGTTAGGTCTAATAGACAAATAGCAAACACTTCATCCAATGAATAAAGATTTCACTTTTTTCTCAAATGCACATGGAACATTCTCAAGGATAGATCATATGTTGGGACAAAAAACATGTCTCAACAAATTTACAAAGCGTGAAATAAACCAAGTATCTTCTCTGACCACAGTGGCTTAAAACTAGAAATCATCCACATATAGAAAGTTGGAAGATCCCAAAATCATTAGAGACTAAACAATATTCTTCTGAATGTCTTGAGTAAAAAAGAAGAACTTAAAAACTACTTATAGATAAATCAGAATGAAGACACAAACCACCAGAATCTATGGGATAGAGCAAAAACAGTAGTAAGAGGAAAGTTCATAGCAATCCAGGCCTACATCAAGAAACAAGAAAAATCGCAAATAAACAATCTAACCCTACATGTAAATCAAATAAAAAAGAAGAACAATTAAAGCCAAAAATCAGTAGAAGAAAAGAAATAATAAAATTCCAGCAGAAATAAACAAAATAGAAAACAAAAAGACAATATAGATCAATTAAATAAGTTGATTCTTTGAAAAAATAAATGGAATTGACAAAGCATTGTCAAGACTCGCAAAGAAAAAGATAGAGAAAACTCTCAAAACTTTCAAAAAAATGAAAAGGGAAAACTTAAACGATACCCCAGAAATGCAAAACATCCTAAAAGACTGCTGTGAACACTATGCCAATAAAGTGGACAACGTGAGCACATGGACAGATCTTTAGGGAAAAACAGTCTACCAAGACTGAACTTGGAAGAACTGGAAAACATGAACAGGGCAATCACAAGCAAGGAAATTGAAGAGGTAATCAAAAGTCTCCCTGAAAATTAAAGCCAACGACCATGATGGTTTTTCTAATGAATTTTACAAAACCTTCAGAGAAGAATTAATACTAGTCTTCTCAAACTTGCCCAAAATATTGAAGAACAGGGAACACGTCCAAACAATTTCTATGAGGTTGATATCAAAAGCTGATAGCGACATCACCAAGAATGAATATTACAGTCCAATATCTCTAGTGACCACAGATACAAATATTCTCAACAAAATATGCAACCCGAATCCAACAGTGCATCAAAAAATCATCCATGAAAACTAAGTGGTATTCATCCCAGGGATGCAATAGTGGTTCAATATATGTAAATCTATTCATGTAATACACCATATCAATAGGAGCATGGAGAAAAACTACACGATCATATCAATAGACACAGAAAGTTTTTGGCAAGATCCAACACGCATTTATGATTTAAAAAAAAAAGCCCTACATAAAATCGGGATAGAAGGTAAATAACCTCAACATAATAAAGGCCATTTATGATAAACCCAGAGTTAGCATCATAGTAAATGGCAAAAAATTAAAACATTTCCTCTGAGGAAAAAAGCAAGGCTGTCCACTCTCGCCACTGCTATTTAACATCGTACTGGAGGTCTTAGCAGGAGCAATTAGGAAAGAGAAACTAATAAAAGAAATTCAAACTGGGAAGGAGGAAGTAAAACTCTCATAATTTGCAATTGACATGATTACATATCTTGAAAACCCTAAAAAGTCTGTCAAAAAACTGCTAGAACTAATCAATGAATACAGTAAAGAGGATAGCTACAAAATCAATACACAAAAATCCATTGCATTTTTATGCACAAACATGCTAGAAGAAAATAAAATCATGAAAACCACATCATTTAAAATAGAATAAAAAGAATCAAGTATCTTGGAATATACTTAGCAAAGGACATGAAAGGCGTCTACAATGAAAACCACAAGTCCTTCTTTAAAAAAATAGAGGAGGATTAAAAGAGATGGAAAGACATCCCTACTCATGGTTGGGAAGAATCTATATTGTGAAACGGTCATCTTACCTGAAGCAATATACAGATTTAATACAATCCCCATTAAAATCCCATGGACTTATTTCAAGGAAATAGAAACAAAAAGTCTTAACATTTTATGGAACAAAAAAAGACCCTGAATAACCAAAGCAATTATGAGACAACAGAATGAATCCAAACGGATTGCACTCCCAGACATTGAGCTATACTACAAAGCAAAAGTGATCAGAATGTTATGGTACTAGAATAACAGAGGTACAGATCAGTGGAATAGAACTGAATCACCAGA
This sequence comes from Solenodon paradoxus, assembly GCA_004363575.1. Classification (NCBI taxonomy): domain Eukaryota; kingdom Metazoa; phylum Chordata; class Mammalia; order Eulipotyphla; family Solenodontidae; genus Solenodon; species Solenodon paradoxus. The sequence continues at coordinate 20,803 of RJWH01003682.1, forward strand.
AAATAGCTTACCCAAAATGTGTTAATCTAAAAGAATATGCTGGAGAAAGGAAAGTCTACTCAATTAATGGTTTTGGGATAACTAGACAGTCACAAGCAAAAGAATGAAGCTAGACCACTCTCTAACACCATTCACAAAAATTAACTCGAAATGGACTAGAGACTTAGACATAAGACCAGAAACCATAAAATTCTTGGAAAACAGCATAGGAAAGACATTCAATGACATCAGCCTAAGAAAGACCTTTGAGGACGCAAATCCAGCATCAGAGAAACAAAAACCACTAGGACTACATCAAACTAGAAACTTTCTTCACAATGAAAGAAAACTACCAAAACAAGAAGACAACCTACTAACTGGGAAAAGAACTTTGTGTTCCGTATTTCTGGCAAGGCTTAATATCCAAAATATACAAATAACTCATAAAAATCTACAACAGAAAAAGAGGCAACCCAATCAAGAAATTGGAACAAGAAATGGAGAGACATATTTCCAAAAAGAATATACAGATGGTCAGCAGACACATGAAAAGATGTTCCTGCTCACTGGCTATCAGAGAAATGCAAATCAAAAAGCAAGGAGATATCTCTTTACACCTGAGACATTGGCTATTATCCAAAAGTCTGGAAACAACAAATGTTGGCAAGCATGTGGAGAAAAGGGAATGCTTTTCCACTGATGGTGGGAGTGCAGATTGGTGCGATTCCTCTGGAAAATAGTATGAAGAGTCCTCAAAAAGTTGAAGATGGAAATCCCATATGATGCTGGTACCCACTTTTGGATATTTACCCAAAAGATACAAAAGCACTAATTCTCAAAGACTTACGCACCCCCATGTTTACTGCAGCCCTATTCACAATAGCTAAGAACTGGAAACTACCTAGGTACCCAACATCAGATGAATGGATAAAGATGTGATACATATATACAATGGAATACTATACCTCCTTTAGAAGAGATGAAATCCTGTCAGTTGAATCAATGTGGATGAATCTAGACGGGATTATGCTAAGTGAAATAAATCAAAAGAAGATAGAAACCAGATGACCTTACTCATAGGTGGAACGTGAATATACAAAACAAAGGAGCAGAAGAAACAAAGCCAAGCCTTGGACACAAACAATAGAACTGAGGTTACCAATAGGGAATGGGACAGGGGGAGGGGGCAGATGGTGGTAGGGCCCACTGGACAGCAGTGAAGAACATATGGTGATTTGGTAGAGGGCAGGGTGTGCTGACATATATCTGAAAAATGGGGAAACTGTGCATATGGTGAACCTACATATATGAGTTTATTTTAATTTGTAAAACAGTGTTACTATAATAAAATACTTAAGTTTTTTTAAACTTCGTTATTTGTGCATGGATAAACAAATAAAGTTTATCTAAATAAAAAGGAACATGACAAAAGTCAGAAGAAAGAGCACAATATTTTCTGAGAGCAGAAAAGTAGTTATTACCCCTGCCAAGTATTTGTATTACCCAAGTATTTGTGTACTTGTCAAGATCTACTGTTACGAGAATTTAGTAAGTGCCGGGCAGTCTTCCAGCCATGGGAACACAGAGCACCTTGCTCCCAGACTAGGGATCACAACCTATTCCCAGGAAACTACAGCAGCACAGTGACCTCTATGCTCAAGCAAAGCTTTGCAGTGTGTGGTGGGGTTGGGGGAAGCATCACGGTCAGGTCAGGGAAGGGGACATAAGTGTGGCAAGCACTTTGACCTGCACCACTTGACTGGTGATGAGAATGCATATTGGGGATACAGGGAAGTTAGAATGACCAGGTACTTCAAACTAAAGGGTCTTTCCAACTTTGGGCACAATGGCCTTGATATCACATCCAATGCTACAAACCACTGAAGGTTAGTTCCATGAGGGCTAGGACCCTGTCTTCCATGTTTGAACATTAGCTGGCATATCATAGAAGTGGAAAAAATATATACTGAATGGAGGAATCAATGGTCATTGAATTGTGTCCTGACCTGTGCCTTCAGATTCACTCTCCAGGCACCTGTTCTCTGCTCAAGACTAAAGGACATGAACCACCTCGGTGGACTCCCCTGCCTTCTGCCTGTGCTTGGGTTTGGCTAATGGGGAGGCCAGGTAGGAGACAAAAGAAAGGGAAGAGTGTGACTACGGTGCCTAGCTCCCTCCCTATCGGGGCAATCCACACAAGTTTCCAGGCTTCACTACACATATGTCAATTTGCCTAGGAACTAGAAACCTCTCCCTCTTGTAAGCAAGCCTCTGGGTGGTAACTCCTGATGGTTCCTGAACCATCTATTATGGTTTCCCTTCACCCTAGCCACACCTCTCTCTAAGTACCCTTTTGTAAATTAAACCTCGAGTTATACTAATTTGAGTGTGCCATCCACTCTTTTTTTGAGATTCAGACACATTGCCCAGTTTCAAATTTCTCGTAGTAAAATTCTAATACAATGCTGTCCTTTTCCTCTCAGCTCCGGGAATCTGGTAGAAGAGATGGATGTCTGAAGGACTTTTGACCAAGCACAACCTCCCTAATTCAACCTTTTCTTCCCACTCCATAAATACAGGAGACCAGAAGAAGACTCCAAAATGCAAATACAGATCTGACAAAGAGAATTCAAGTGAGTAAATTGATAATGCCAATTATAAACCTCTTCTTTCCCCTTTATTCCACTGATAACATCAGTGGACAACTACTGCCCACACAAATGGCAGCAGAAATTCAAGAACACAGAATAGCAGATCTGAAAGGAGACAGAGGCATCTAGACCAACCCCTCCTTCACCACCACCTCTCTGCCTGTCTCTCCCTCCACCACCTCTGCTGTCACCACCTCAGTTACCATCTCCATGGCCACCACGTTCATCTCCTCCACAATTATAATCACTTTGTTCACCACCATCAAAACTCTGCCTACCATTATCACCTCCGCCACCACCATCACCTCCACCATCATCACCATTCCTGACACAACTGCGTTGTCTCTCCCACCATCACCATCATCAAGCCCAGCCCCACCACACCACCTCCAGCAAATCAAACACCCTCATAGTAAGGAAGAATGAGGACCAAGAAGGCCTGTGACTTACAAAATAAGACAATAGTGGCTTAAATAGAACTAGAGCTTAAAGCTCTTCGTTTTTCGTCAATGGACTGTGTCTATTGAAGTCAACAATTACCTCAACTATAACTTAAAATTCAAAACAAAACTAAGTCCTTATGAGGAAGACAGTAGGTATTGCGAAGCAATGTCTCACATCAGTATTTTACAGCAGTTTTAAGTTCATAGCAAAATTAAGCAGAAGACATACCGCTGCCCTGTGCATGCACAGCTTACCCCACTCAGCATTGCACATCACAGTGTGGGATATGTTCATTCTGATCAATGAATCACACTGACACGTCGTTATCACCCAGAGCTCCTAGTTTATATTGGGGTTCACTCTTCGTATGTTCTGTGGATTTTGACAAATACATAATGACGTGTGTCTGCTGTTAAGTACCATACAGAATAGTTTCACGGTCTTCGAAACCCTCTGTTACCTAGTTAGCCTCCTCTCCCCGCAAACCACTAATCCTCTTGCTGTTTCTGCAGCTTTGCCTTTCCTGGAATGTTGCATCTTTGGAACCACACAGTACAGCTGCATTCGGATTAACTTCTTACACTGAGTAATAGGCATGTAAGCTTCCTCCTGGTCTTCAAAATGATCTCAAAAAGATGGCATCATCGCCACATTTTACAAGTAAACTACATAAGAATGCTCAGCATCACAATGTGAGTAAGTGGCAGAGACAAGCTTGGAGCAAGACTGACGGCAATGATGATGATAGCTGACGTTTGCTGCGTGCATCCACTTGCTAAGCACCTTTATACCTTAGCCATGTAACAAGGACTTGGTGATTTGTCTATTTTAGTTGCCCAGAACCCATATGACAATCTGTGATTTGTCTGCCATTCTTTCTGCCAAACCAGATTAAGCTCAACACCTCTGTATCCTATGAAAATAAGATCCATAGAGCTTGTGAGTGGAAAAGAGGTAAACAACAGGAGTGAAGTTGACCTTGATTCTTAAATGTGTCTTGACTTCACTTTGCCTGAAGAGATGTCTGCTGGTTCCTCTCACAGGAGTGCTGGAAAGAGAACCTCTCTGCCACTGACTAGCCATGTGGCAAAGGAAGACATTGACTTGGACCTCTACTTCAACTCCTATAATCAGGGGATTAGAGGAAAGCAGAGGTTGTTTGTACTCTGAGGAAGCCTAGGGTCACTTCAGAGTGGCCTCAGGGGACACAAATGGGAAGCCAAAGGTAGCAGCTTCAGCCACTAACCAGCCCAAACTCCTTCTTCATCTGTCTATGCATTGGGTTTCCACACTTTGTCAAGGAAAGGGCTTCGTGAATAAAATTTGAAATCCGGTTGATGATGTCTTAGGACTAGATGGCACATTTTGTTTTTGCAATTCATTTTCTTTCCCTCTTTTAGTGGACAGTGTCTGCATTTGAGTTTGAGCAGATAGCCTCCAACACATGCCATGGGCTTTGGGTGACGCTGATTTCGTTTTTTATCTTCAGGCTCCATGAAGCAGATATCATGATCTAGGCCACACTAATCAACATACTCCACTCCCTGGGCACTGTGATTGGTTCAGATTTGGGCACATGACCATGTCTAGCCAATCAGAGCCATCAAGACTCTGCCCTGGACTTCTGTTTGAGAACTCTTCACCAGGAGAAGAGTCTTCCTGCTGTGGGTCAGGATGGGAGTGTGCCCAGTCTTACACCATGCAGGCCGCCACACAAGCCTGCGAGTGGTGATGATTGGGTGGAGCGGGCCACATTTAACTTGATTCATCTCTGAACTTTACACTTGTGTGAACAAAAGTATCTCTTTGCTTATCCAATCTGTCTTCTGTCATTCAGAATACAGAAAATCCTAAGTGGACAGACATGGTAAGGGGGCACAGATATTGCAATCGGAAGTAGGTTTGGGTTTTGATTTTTCTGTCAACCATCTACATCCCCTTAGAGAAGTCATTCAGCCTGTTTGGGCCTCAGTGGTCCCATAATCTCTGCCTCATGGAGCCTGAGGACAAAAGATGAGATTAGCATCATCTTCTGTAAAATGAAGGTCAGACTAACGGAGGGTGCAATGTTGTTGAGATGAGTAAAAAGCTTGAAGAGTCTGATGTTCATTTATGTAATAATGTGTTCAGAATAAAGAGGTCGGTACTATTCTACACTGTAATGGAGTGTGGGATTTGGAAGGAGAAAAGTGGACCCAGTTCTCACTCATGGAGCTTCTGTCTGGTGAGAAATTTGTCACTGCCCTTGTGACCAGGACTTGAAGAAGAGCTGTGTGTCTGGGGAGAGAATAATTATGAGGGAGGGTACTACTGTAAACAGGGCCTCTGGAAGAACTATTTCACCCCTAAAAGAGACAAAGAAGTCAACAAGGTGAAGGCTTGGGGAGGAATGTTCTAGGCAGGAGGCAGAGAGTGTGCGAAAGCGTGAGGCAGGAGGGAGAAGCCATGGGGGTGGGAGTGAGTGAGGGTGACAGATGCTGCCTGCTCCTCCATGCCCAGGCCCTCTCTTGCACACAGAGCCTCTGTTTGTTCAGTGTTTGGGTGACTGTGTTCTTCAGAGCACAGGGAAATTCTCCAGCCCTAGTATGAATGGTGAAAGTCATGACCCCAGGATGTGCTGTGAGTCTGACCAGTGAGCAAGAGGAGACTCCAGGAAGACTTCTGGACAAGGTTCTGTGACTGAGAAAAAGAGCCACAAGATGAAGTGTGTTTTCTTCTGCCCCTGACTGCTGTCCTCTGCAGCTGACTCTGGGATTCGAGCAGCCTCTGAGGCCATCCCCGTAAGCTGAGGGCAACAGAGCAGAGAGTGCAATTCCCCAACCCCTGATGCTGGGAGTGTGAGCTCAGCAACCTCAACACTGTCTTGCCTCCAGTGTTCTTCAGGAAACAGCATGGTGTCCTTCCTGATGAGGCCAGCTGAGTCCCCAAGCATCCTGCATGATGTGAGAGGAGAGTTGAGGGTGGTGAGTGTGGTGGCGATGAGACAGAGCAGAGGCCAGGAGCCTGGTCACCTGGGGCCTTGCTGGCCAAGGTAACGAGTGTGGGTTCTATTCTAAAGAGCTTTGGAAAATCCATAAAAGAGACTCAGAACTCCTCACTGCTGCTATGTGGAGAATGGACAGAGAGGGGCAAAAACGAGAGCAGGGACACTAGCTAGCCACTGTCCCCGGAGCTCACTAAACTCTGGTGTCTCCAACTGCAAAAGAAGGACTGAGTCCCACTGGTCACCGCTGTGAACAGAGCCTGGGGGTGTGATACGGGAAAATAGTGTGATATGTAAAGTGTAAAAACTATGGAGCTGATGACTAACTATAGAAACACTGAGCAACCAGAACCTTATGCTTATTACCCCTTGTAATTGATGTAATCGCTAACTTTCATTCACTCGAAGGACAGACGGAAACAATGAAGCTGATGACACCAGGAAGATATGAAAGAAGCTGAAAAATAATCATAAGACTGTGCTGACCTGCTGTTGAGATAAAACATAACTTGTGGTCACTGCCTGGGCAAAAATTAGACTTCAAGAGTAGAGAAGATAAAAATAACTGACCTCTTCCCCTAAAAAGATCCACAGTCTTTCAAGGCATGAGCCGCTGTGACCTCCTTTGCCTGGTAAAGCATCAGCTTCGTTCTCTTTTTCCAGCCATACTGTCTCCTCGTTCCTGATTTGGCCCCGAGGTGCAGAGATTATTTTCCGTAACAGGTGCATAGGAAGTCTCTGAATTGGGAATCCAGCACTTCAATTGAAGTTCCCATTTTGACTTTCTGTTGACTATGGGCGAGTGCCCCTCTCAACCTCTCCACCCCCCTTCCCACCACCCCATTTTTCCCATGATAAAATGTAGGACATTTGTCAAAGTCAGGTACAAGCGAATGGCTGCTAGGTGTCCCCATCCAGGAATTCCAGGGTCAGCCTGGGAGACCCACATTTGTAACTCCTGTCCTCCCATCCTTGAGCAGGGATAGGGGCCTTCTGCACCCTACCTGTCTTCTGACAAGTCCTGAGCTTTCCTCTCTACTCTCTCTAATGCCAACTCTGGCATTTCTCCCACCCCACCTCACTGCTACAGTGTGGGGCTGAACGGAGGCTCACACGCTGCCTTCTCCCAAATGGCTGCTGACTGAGGCGGGGGGGCCTTCTAATCCTGGGGGATTTGGGGGACCTAAGCTCTTCTCTCCATACTTCCCCTGTGTGTTGCTGCTTGTCACTCTTATTAAATAAAGACCTGTGCCCTTAATTGTTCCCAAGTCTGGTGATGCTTTTGTACCCAGTTTATGTTCCCATGCAATCTTTGTGTGACTTGAAAGCAAATGCCCCTGATTTGAAATACCTTGGGTGAGCCTCTGCACCCCTCAACGCAACCGAATGAATGAATAAACAAAGGACTAAGATGGTTAATTTTATGTCAGCTTGACTGGATCATGGTGCCCAGGTATGGGGTGAAACATTCTGGATGTTCTTGTGAAGATGTTTTTGGGTGAGATTAGTGTTTAAATAGGTGAACGTTGAGTAAAGCAAATTGCCCACCATACAAAGGGTGGGCTTCATCCAATCAATTGAAGGCAAGAATAGAACAAAAGACAGACCTTCCTTTAGCGTGAGACAATTTTTTCAGCAAACGTTTTTTGGATTTGAACTATAGCATTGGCTTCTCCCTGATCTGCAGCCTGACGGCCTTTGGGCTTAAATTACAGGCTTGGTTCTTCCCTGGGTCTCCAGTCTGCTGGGTTCCCTACAGATTTTAGACTATCATGCACCCATAAAAGTGAGAGTCAATTCAAATACATCCCTACATACATGCGCACATATGTACATATGTACATACGGCCTATTTGTTCTATAGGCCCAGGTGTGTGTGTGAAAAACTCCACGGTCAGCCCCCCACAAGCAGGCTTTGAGAGGTGCAGTCCTGTCCTGCACGATTCTGTTGACCCTGATCAAGCTGCCCAGCTGAGAAACATGGACCCCTCCTGGTCATGGTACTGACTCCCAAGAAGCAGGCTGAAGCAGCGCAAGGTCAGGCCCCCTTCCAGAGGCAGGCATGGCATTCCCAGAGAATGCTCCCGGCCTGCTGCCCTAGGCTGTGCCAGGTATCCAGTCAGTTTCCAGGGGCTCAGTGGAGACTGAGGAGAAGGGGAGAGATGTGCATGATGTGTGGAGGGAGCGCGGTCATTCAGATCTCAGGGAGCTGAGTGGGCACTGAGATAGCTGCCCAGCAGTCACAGCGGCCCGCCTGTGTGCCCTCATCTAGGAAGGTGACTACGAACTTGAGCGCCAATCCTGGACTCGGGATCTTGTCTCCTCTGGGCCTAACGCAGCATCCACACTGGGCGTGGCAACCAGAACTGCTACCTGCCAGGCACTGTGTTAGCCCCTCTGCGTGGTTTGTAGCAGGCACGCAGTCGTACATGGTCCCCAAAGTCAAGCTGTGTAAGAAGCAGGACTTCCTTTACTTTCTATGACTCAGTCTTATTTTCATTTTCAATCCCCATGCCCATGGTGGCCCATGGTGGCCGAATCTCAATCTCAAACACTCAAGTTCACACCATTTTCTCCAGAAGCATAGTCACATTCCCGAGGGTGGGCGTGGGGTTGGCATTAGAGAGAAGGTCTCAAGTAAGACGCCGATGTCATGAGTCCACTCGGTCACCATGGCAGTGCCCTGATCCCTGCAAGCAGGAGGGGCTGGGGGACAGCACCAGGGCCCCATCTGCTGCTTCCACAGCCTGTTGGGGCCAGAGGACTCGCAATGGGACTAAGGCTGGAGCCTTGTTCAGCTGCACAGCCCTGTCCTTTCTCTGGGTCTCGCTGCCCACATGGATTCTCCTCTGGTGTGGAGACACAGGGCCCCTGAGCTCCTAAAGTGGCCCTTCGCTGGGACCCACCCAGGATGCTGTGCTCACCACCCGCCTCCGGCCTCGGCTGTTCTTACTCAGGATGGCTTTTTCCTAAGTCCATTGTCTTTACTGCTTCCCAGAAAGTCAAGGCTTCTGCACACAAAGGTTAGGAAGAGACACCTTCTATTTCCCTTTGCCTCCTTCATTCACATCCTTTTCCTGAGGCTATGCGCACGCACCAGCGCCCGGCTTCAGGAACGGGAGGAGAAGGGTGGGGAAGGAAGCACCAAAATGGGGGAAAAGTTGTTAATTTTTCCAAATGTTGTGTCTCATGGAACCGTACAACATTGCTGTGACAGAAATACTACCATTATGTCCACATTATAGATGAGGACGCCAGGCTTAGAAAGAGTAAGTGACAGGCCCCGGGTCAGAGAAGGGGTGTCGCTGTCAGCTGCGCCCTGGCACTTTGCCCCGTGGCGCCCCAACCCTCATGCTGTGCTCCTGCCGGCCACCGGCTCCCTGCCTCCTCTGGGCTCTGCCCAGGCAGAGCGCTGGCCACAGGAGTGGGCGCCGCAGGGTGGCTGCATGTCCCTAGCGCTGCTGACTCCTACAGGCCCTGTGGGGCCCCATCAGGCCAGACTCAGAGCCCAGCTCCTACGCCATTTTTCTCAAGAAGCAGATGTTGGTGTGAAGGGACTTCCTGCCTGGTTCCTGGCCAGTAATCAATAAAACAAATACTGGCCATCATCACGGGTAATCTCCTTTGCTCCAGAACAACCTAGTGCGAAAGTTATTCTGAAGCTGCGTGACGAGGTTAAATGACTCGTCTGAGGTCTCAGGCAGAGGGGCTGCGTGAGGCAGTCTGTCGCCCTGGCAGCACTCATGTCTCCTGACCATGAAGGCTCTGGCAAGGCAGGGTATTCTTCTTCAGAAGCCTTTGCTTTTTATGGTCTTTCCAGCAAGGACAGGACCTTCGAAACAGAACTGTTGGTCCCCTGGGTCAGAGAGCGTCCCCTTCAGCACTAAGGGAGGAGCCTCCCATCCCAACTTGCCCAGGCCTGTGCACTTTGCAGGCTGCCCTGAGGCTCAGTTCCTCCATCCTACCTGCGACTACAGGCAACCAGGCTGGCAGGCTCTGCCCCGGGAGACTTGGCAGCAAGGGATGGGGGCATGGGGAGATGGAGGGGCGCCCTACCTGACCCCTCTCAGAGATCCAGGTGGCCTCCCACCTGCTCCTGACAGGGCTTCCTCAACAGCCCACGGTCTCAGTGCTCAAGAGACCAGAGTCTGGAGTTACTCTCTGACCACTACAGGCGGCCTTCTCCTCCTCCTCTCTTCTCCCCCCTCCTCCTTCTCCCTCTCCTCCTCTTCTCCCTCCTCCTTCTCCTCCTTTTCTCCCTCTTCCTCCTCCTCCTCTCCCCCCTCCTCTTCCTCTTCTTCCTTCTCCTCCTCTTCTCCCTCCTTCTCCTCCTCCTTCTCATTCTTTTCTCTCTCCTCCCTCTCCCCCCCACCTTCTCCCCACCCTCCACCCTCTAATCAGGCCAGATTTAGTTGCTGAGCACTTTGGGGGAAGCATTCCCAGGCCTGGAAGATTGAAGACAAAGGAGGATTTGAAAGCTTACTCCTCCCCTAATCCTCTTTGCATTTCTATTTCTATCATACTCTCCCAGAAAAGGCTTTGCCTCTCCCAACCCACACTGGTGCTGAACTAGAAGCAGGCATCTCTGAAGTCCCTCCAGAGCCGAAGTCCTGGCCCTCTGCCATACTAGCTGTGGCTGGCCCTGTCCCCATCTCTCCAGGCCAGTGTTCCCAGAGGAGGGACCCCCCAGCACAATGAGGTCTGCTCCAGTCCCAGCTCACTTCCTCACAAGCTAGAGGGCCAGACAGCTTAGCTAAGTGAAGGTTAAGGGGGCTCCAGAGTGACATCTGTGACTCAGCTCTAGACCGCTGTTTCCAGGGCTTCAGATTTTTTAAGAGAAATTGTAAATTCTAGATTCGCATGTAAACGATTCTCAAATGTAACTGCTAAATGCTAATTCAAATTTTTTTTTTAATTCTTGAATGGGTCCATAAAGAATGCTTTGTCTCATAGGCTACCAGCTGAGACCCTGGAGCGTGGACCTCTACACTTGATGTCCCGGGACCTCTAGCTTGACCAAAGCACCATCAGGGAACTTTAGTTCCTCGCAGTGGCCCGGGTCACTTCTCCTTCAGAAAACTCAGCGAACTCTAAGAAGTGGGACCCAGGTTTCCTCCATCCCTCTCCTGTGTACCCCATGGGACCCCATGGGTTACCCTTTATGGTGGAAGGTCTTTGCCTTGCCAGAAAAGAAAGGTATGCCGTTTCCCCACTGACCAGGGAAACTGGCTCAGAAGGCAGCAGATCCCACCTTCATTTGTGTCCATACCCTGAAACTAGGGTGGGAATAGAACCTGCAGTCACAGGTTTTTCAGTCTGACTGTCTTCCAACCATGAGCATAGGACCATCAGGACATCAGTCCACAGCCTTGTCAGCTACCAGAGAGACTTCCTCTTAGGCTGGGGAGGGGATAAGGAGTCACAGTGCAGAAATGGGGGTTAGAATTCAGCCCAGCCCCACTTGACATACTGAATTCTGCCCATCCACGATAGGCTGGATGGCTGGTCCTACGTTAGGGCCCAGAAGCTGACTGTCATCAGCCCAGCCTGCACTCTGGCTGGACAGTCCATCAGAAGAGTCTGTACCACAGTTGGTTCCTCTGGGGCCCCAGAACAACCAGGGAACTGGCACAAAGGACGTTTGTCTATTTTCAGGTAGCCTGGCAGTTTGGGTATGACAGACACAAGTCAGGGCTCTGCAATTCCTTATATAAACCCCAAATCTGCAAACTGGGAGCTGGAGCTTTTTCAGCGAGAGTGAATCTGACACTTGCTTCTGATAAGCGAACACTTTTGATGAGATTCCTAGACCCTCTAACAGAGCCTCAAAGAGAAGATATTTGGAAATTTTAAGGAGGACAAATATTTCAAGCATTCCAACCCAGTAAAGAAGTCCAGTTTACCTTCTGGTTTTTCAAGATACCAATGATGGTCATTCCTCCCTCTTCTTTGCACAGGTCATTCAGAGCCATTTAGTGTCTTGTTTGAATGTCAGCCAATGCCCTTTCCTTCTGCAATACGTTCTCTCATTCAGTCCAGCCTTCCTTTCTGTTAGTCAGTCAACATTCCTGCAGCCCCTCCACATGACCATGCAGGCTAATCTATTTGACAGAGGTGTGTGGACCTGCCCACACCTAGTACCCTGGGGCCCACTTTTCAGAGGGCTTCCCACCAGGTCACTTGCTGGAAAAGACACAGGAAATTCCTGATACCCATAAACCTCCACCTTCTGCAGGCCTCAGAAAGCTCCAGAATCCCAATCCTCCAGTCAAGAGAAGCTGGGAGGGCCGGCTAAGTGGCTCACGAGAACTGCGGCCTGGCAGCTGACATCCTGGAGTGCCCATCCAGGTGACGAGGCCCAGGGCTGCCACCTTCACTGGATCCATGGACAACCGTTCATCCATTCTTTTGCCCACGTGCCCACCCCCAGCCTTAGCCCTTCTGGCATCTTTATGTCCCTGGAGCTTTCTTCCCATTTGGGCCTACAGCCCCATAAAGGACCCACCCTCTGATGATGATGCTGATTTGGCATCTGCTTTCCAGGGCCTGCCTCCAGGCCCCACAGCTTTATTAGGGGCCTTGACACCAGATCTCAGGCATCTGGAAAAAAGTGGTTGGTAGGGGCACATCCTCTTGAGGAACCATGGGGCCCAACAGGAATGAATCCAGGGGCCTTGGTTAGGGGAGGGGCCACGTGGTATCCAACACTGCATGTGGCTGACCAGGAGCGGATGGAATAGATGCTGTTCAGATGTTCACTGGGACCTCGTGTACTCATCCGCGAATGGATGAAACTGGAATGTGGGTCAGACCTAGGTGGTGTAGTCAGACAGGCCTGGATTCAAACTCCAGAACTGAGCTGCAGTCTTGGGTGAGTTCTTTAACCTATTGGAACCACCGATGCATTATTTGGAGGAAAGAGAGGATGATGATACTCACCCCCTGTGGCTGTTGACAGGGCTGTAGGAAATGTACATAAAGTACCTGGCACAGAGCAGGCTCAGTAAGCAGGCGTTATCATGATTACTTCATAGGCCTGTTTTAAGGATTAGACCCAGTGAGATAATATGTGTGCAATGGTTTGGTGAAATGCAGTATCCAAATGGTAGCAATTACCACTTATCGGTATCCTCCTCTCCCTGAGCTTTATCCCCCTCCTTCCCTCTCCGTCTAGTTCACTTTTTTCTCTCTGCCTTAACTTCCTCTTAGCCTCTCTTCTAGTCTCCCCTGTCTCCTCTCATTCCATACCCTTTACAACCAGCATCCAACACCAGTTTCATCCTCCCTCATTCCAGAGCCGACAGTAGCTTCCGATTGTCCCAATGTCCAAACTCAGCCGCACAGAAGTGTACCCCAGGCTCTTCCCCAAGGCAGAGCCACCCTCCTCCCTACCTCCCCACACCCGCTCACAGCCTCCCTGCTGTCTTCATGCACACCATTCCCCAGCCCACGGAGCTCTCGGTTGCTGGTTGTGCTTCTTAATAAATGCAATCCCACCCACCCTGCAAGACCCAATTAAATTAAATTTCTGCGTCAACAAGTATGTTTGAATCAGCTGATCTGGGGTAGGGGCTTTTGAAACGCTTCTCTCTTAGGAGAATCACCTCAAAAACGTGAGCCATAATTTCCTAGCTGTGTGACGTCAGGAAAATTACCTACCCTCTCTGTGTCCACCTTGTAAAATGTTGTGAGGATTAAATTAAAATTAAAATAGTTTGTAAAGTTTCTAGCATAGTGCCTAGAAAATGATGAATAAATCATGAACTACTTTTGTTATTCTGATTCTTTGACATATGGAACAAAACACTACCACACAGACCAGTGGGACTGTTAGGCTTTTCCTTACAATATTCTCTTATTCATCAAGGGCCTGCCTAGACTCCAAAGTTCCATGTCACAGTATCCTTGGAAGTCTGGTCATTTAACAGTCATTTATAATCATCCCATCTGTACAGGTAATTGTGCTAAGTATGACAAGCAAGCCCGGCACAACCAGAACAGGTTCACAAGAGGAGTGGGAAGTAGATGATAGTGTCCCAGGCCCTCATGTTAGCCCAGAACATCAGGGGCACACCTGGAGGACTGGGACATTTCCTTCCTTCACAAGGCCTGCCTTTCCTCTAACCCCAGCTCATTCTCTCTCTCCTGGTTCTCTCTGCACAGAGAACTGGCTTCCCTTCTGTCTGGTCACCAGGGACAGCTCTGTACTGGCTCAGAGTCTTTGCACATGCTGTTCCTTCAGCCCAGGGCACACTTTCCAGCCCACACACCTCCAAAAGTGTATGAACTTCTCCTAGAGCTGGTCTCTGTGCTTCTGTGTTCGATGCTCACTCTCTTTTTCAGTTTGCCATGAAGAGTTCAGGCTGGATCTGAATCTGAGCTCTCTTACCCCGCAGCTGACCTTAAGCAAACAGAAGCCACTTTTGTGCACCAAGGAGCACCACACATGTATGTGTGAGGACGCGGGCACAGGCCAGGGGCCTGAGGACAATGCCTGATGGTTAGAGACAGGAACACATCCCCATAGAGGCTGGAAAGGTAAGTACGAGTCAAACATCTTCAGTGCCCAGTAATTGGTCCTTTGGTCCAGGTCAGAAAGGAGCAGGCAGCACTGAGGAAGGTAGGTCGTGGTTTGTGCGGGGTGGGTTATGGGAGAGAGAGCAGCCAGGACCCCAGGTCTGTGCCTCTAAACAAGTTCCGTCCAACCCAAGGTCCATGAGTGGGCCTTGATCTTCCATAGCAGGTCAAGGGTCCTTGCCCAAGCCCCATGCCCCTGAGCTCCTCGAAGCTCCTGAGGCAGGCTGGGAATGCAGCAGCCACCCAGTAAAGATTGTCACCAGGATGCTGTGGTCATGTGATCCCAGCAGTTTGTCTGGCATCTCCACTTCTCCTGCCTAGCATCCCTCCTTGTTAAAAAGACCATCCCTGCTCCAGCACCCCTCCCTCCCCATTCCCCTCAATTAGATTATATCTATAAAGACCCCTGGAGCGAAGTGCACTATAAATACTATTAGATCCAGGTTGGAAAAGCTGTGTGGAGCCGGGCTGGGGGACAGGGGCTCCAGGGGTCTCACCAGCTGAACTGAATGAGGTTTCTCATGACCCAGATGCAATTAGTCAAAATTGATGGCTGCTGCTGGCTCCTCGGAGTTACGAGGAACCAGGGAGGGCAGAGTTGGCCGAGTTTCGAGCTTGTTGAGTGCTCTGGACTATTTGTCAGGTATTTGTGGTTGGAATCGTTCCAGGGCACGTTCAGCTGAGCTACTTCTAACATTTATTTTCTGGCACATGCAAGTCTAAGGGTTCGGGGTTCTTCTGGCCCTCACTTGTTCGCACTTGTTTCCGCCCATTTCCCCACATCCTCTCCATTGACCCTGGAAAGGTACTGAGACATGTACTCAGAACTGAAATGCTCCACAAGCTGCAAGGAGACCTCAAAGCTGGACACTCTGGGTCTCTGCTCCCCGCGAGCCCCTCCCCCATTCTTCCTTTCATGGGGTCGCCCTGGGACCTGAGAGGAGACCCAAGCCCCACACTTCTTTCTTTACTTGTCTTTGGACATCAGTGTGGCCCATCAGGACATCTGCTGGTCTGGATGCCCCTGTGGGGTCCACAGCACACAGGAGTAGGACGTAAGCTAGGCACTTGGTCTACCTTGTCTTTAGGTAAAGTTGAAGATCAGATCCTGCTGGCTGACCTACTTCCACTGGCCGGTCCTAGTCCAACCAGCAGGGCTCTCAGACAGCCCCTGCTTTAGCTGATCACCAGTGGTACAGCCACACCCTGTCCCCCACCCCTGCTGCCAACCTCCTGCCACACCACAACCCTTCCAGCACTCCCTCTGGGGGCCAACCCTCGCCTCCAAGCTCCCATCCTCGAGGAATTCTTTAGGTGATGACTTAGTGGAAAGCAGACCTTTGTCAGGAAAACTTCAAAGAATCGCAGATGAAACTATGCATTTCAGCCTCTGAGCAGAGGATCCCTGGAAAAGAAGAGCTCTAATGAAATCTGCAAAGGGTGCTAGGATGCAGCGAATCCGGTTGCAGCTGACGTGAACTGCAGCTCAGTCAACATGGCCCTCACAGCCCACAGGTTGGCCAAGGCTGGCCTCATTCACCAGTGGACATGCATTCCGAATGTGCCCTATTTCCAGTGGCCCTTTGTCATCCAAGAAGAAGAGCTGTGGACTTACCCCTGGTGTGCCCAGAGGGTATTCCTTGTTTGTGAGGAGCTCAGTCTCTTGGAAGAAAAAGTGTAATCAAATAGTAGCCGCAGGAATAAGTATAAAGATGAATGAAGAAAAAGTCAGGTGTGCTGTCGGAGATGAGCAGGAGGGTCTGACCCCACTGGGTGTCCAATAAGGGCTCTCTGAGGAAGCGACGGAGCCACCTGCCTAGGTCTCCCCTCTCGTGTCCCCCCAGTTCTAGCCTTGTCTGAAGGTGCTGCTGCACGCCCCTCCATGACCTGCCAAGAATCCGGCAACTGAAGAGGCCCCCTCCTGGCAGCTGTCCACCACACCAGCTGCCAGCCAGCACAACTGCAGGGGGCCTCAGTGACCACCTGTGGATGATGCTATCTAGAACAGAACCCCAAGGAACTGACTTGTCTAAATTGAACAAAAAATGAGCAGCATCTCCTGGCATCAGGTTGGGGACTGTGTGTGGGAGACTGTCACTGTGTCCTTAAACCTGGGACACCCTACCCTCTTGCCTCAGACTGCAGGGTGGGCTGACTCTGAGCTCCAGGACTTCCAGATCCACCCCCACCACACACAGTTCCTGCTGCCTTGCCTGCCCAGGACCACCTGAGCCCAAATTTCTTGGGCATTCAAGCCATGTCTTCTCCCAGGCCACCATTCTCCAGTTTCCCAAAACATCATAGCACCAAGGACTAGGACTCCGGTGCCTAAGATTAGGAAAATGTTTAAAAAAAATTGTTTTAAGTTTTAAGAAGAATCTTCTGGGATCACTAGAACTCTGTAATTAACCCATTTAAATTCAGTCTACCTTGATGTTTAAATCTCTAAAATGGGCCTGCCACCAATCATTGTAATGAGGATTAAGCAAGACAGAGCAGTGATGGTCCTCTGTGAGCTGGACACATAGTGGATGATGCAGGGCTTCTGAGGTCTGAAGGCAGCAGAGGGCAGGGAGGAACAGGGTTGGTTCCTGTCCTGGGAGGGGCTGGATCGACTTTCCATCAGGACTGGCTTCTGGGTGTAGATAGCTGGAGACGGAGGGAGATGCTGGGGCAGCAGGGAGCTAGAGGGACCCAGACTGGGACTGAACTGAGATCTAAGATGAGAAGGCGTGGAGCTAGGATGGGTGGGCAGGAGGGGCCCCTGCACCTGGCCTGAGTCAAATACAGCCCAGTCCTTTGTTTGCTCAGGTAGCTGCATTAAGCAGCTCTCCCTCTGGAGAGGCAGCCTAAATGAGGAGCTGGCTGATCAGGGGGCGCCTGAAGTTCTAACAGCACAATTGTTTTCGTGATGAAAATTTAAACTGTATATTTTTTAAGTTTAAGAAAGCAAACACTTCAAGGTCATACCTTGGTCCCATGCCTCCAGGGATCTGGGGTTTTTGCTTTTCTTCCTCGAGTGTCAATTCTAGGGGTCCAGAAACAAGGGTCAGCTGAGGACCATCCCTCAGAAGATGGCTGAGAAAGAGACCCAGTGGGACATTCAAGCTCTTAAGAGACAGCTCCTTAGCCCCCAAGCCTCCCACAGCTCATTGATACCAGGGGAGCCTCAGAGGACAAAGTGGGTGTGTAGCTCAGAGCCTGGATGCAGGGACACCCACTCATTTCTTCACTTCAAGGAAACCAAATGGTCTAGAAACAAGGCTTGCTGGCTGGGGTGGTCAGATGGTAAGGGTTCGAGTCCTGAGCTCTCCTTGCCTGACAGGAGCAAGCATGCCTATGAGGGGTTATAAACCCCTCCCCATCACAACTGTTCACTCTGTTCACCCCCTCTGTTCACTCAGCTCCCAGTACCTCCTTGGTCCCCGTCCCCCTCTCCTCTCCTCCTCCTCCTCCCCTTTGTCCTCCCCCTGCCCCCCACCATCTTCCCGCTTCTCTGGGCCACAACAGAGACGCCTGTGTGCTCACCTCTGGCTCTCTGACAACCTTGGCAGCCTTCCCCACCTCAGTACTCCAGGGAGAGGGGCTTAGTGGTCAGACCAGTAGGTTTTTGAGGCCAAGTCCCAGCAACCACAACTCCATGCTTCTCGCAGGAGTGGGTTTGGCTCCCTGAGCCTGGGCTCCCCCAGCCTGCTGGAGTGGGCAGGGAGGGTGAGAGGACGCTGGGTAGGTAGGGGAGTCTCAGGAACCCCTCTTGGCTTCTGAACATGGCCCTTTTCTTCTTTGTGTCAACTGAGCAGTCAGAGCCTGGCTGGGGAGGCCCTGATGTGAACGGGGAAGTTGGGATACATTTTCATCCTAGAAGAGTATGCATATAAATTATAATAGCTAACCCTTTGTAGCAAACCCTAGCTGAGGATGAGGCACCCTTCTAAACATTTAATCCCCACATGGCCTGATTATTATTCCCATTTTATAGCTGAAGGAACCGAAATCCAAAGGTCTGCCCGAGATCCTAGGAGCGGAACCAGGCTGGCTCCTGAGACTGTGTACCTGGGCGCTCGTCTCTGTCATTCTGAAACAATCTAACAAATACAAGGAGCACTTTGCACACTGAGACCATACAGACAGGGCCCCTCTGGGTGCAGTCAGTACATAGCCCGCAAGCTGGGGTTAATACTCTCCTATTGTCATCTTGAACTTTGGACTCAGCTTTGAGCAGGGGACTCAGTGTTTTCACTTTGCCCTGGGCCCCAGCCGGTCCAGGCCACTGGAGGACATGCCTGTCGAGAACATTCTTGGAAGGGAAAGCTGGCTGCTTAGCTGTCTGCCCCTCCATTTCTTCATTTGTCTTTGCAGGTCTTCCTCTAGCTCCCTCTGGGTGTCTGCTGGGGGTCCCCCGGAGCTCTAGGTGCGTGTCTTTCCCAAAACAGGGTCGACATGAGAAACCCCAAATACTCCAACCCCTTGCTCAGCCTCAGTGAGAAGCTGGGATAAGGAGCAGCCTGGGCAGAAGGGACTTGGCCCCTGGCCCAGGGCCACTCCACTCTACCTTCTGGCCATGGCCGTGTGCGGCCCTCCTGAGCACAGGCGGCTACAAGGCTGTGACCTTGAACTTCAAGTTACGTAACTCTCCTGCTCAGAGCCAGTGGTGGGCTAAGCTAGTTTCTCTCCAGGTATTTTCTTTTCCAAATTCTACCTTCTCGTGGAAAGTGCTCACAGAGGATTCTGGATTTGAGACAGAGCCCTCTCTCCTCAGAGCCTCTGAGAGGAGCACACCTTCAATGCTTTAATGCGTTAACACCAAGACACGAGGCCGGTTTCACTCCTGCTGAAGCTGAGACTCTGGACGGGGACAAGGAAAGGTCCTGGGTAGAAGACAGGATCAGGCAGGACAGTGCCATCCATCCCAGATACGCAGATGCCCACAGCAGGTCTTCAGCAAACCAGTCAACCATCTGGTCCTGCTTCCTCTTCAGTAACATTAGTGCATTGGCTCTGAAGGGCTTTCTTTGAGGTCCCCTCTCATTCTGTGGTTCAAGAGTTTGAGAACTCATGAAGATGGACAGTACCACCCCAAGTGGTAGGTTTTTGTGCTCTTTTCAAGCCAGCATGCTGATCCAGAGTTCCTCTGGTGGGACGAAGCCCTGAGACAACTCTAGCCTTTGCTAACGCCTGTCATCTCAGCAACCTGACGCTCTGGAGAAGACCGTGGTGACTTTCATTCACCTCTCTGGCTGGGATTCTTTGAACAAATCACTGTGGACAAAGAGAAGGAATGCACCGATGTGGCTCTGTGCAGCCTCACTGACCCCCACAAAGGGGCACTCTCTGGGGCATGAAGCCCCCCATGCACCCCTCTGTTGCAGCATGGCAGATGTGCATCAGACCCCAAAAAGGCATTAACATCTCCAGGGACCATATCTCATTGAGTGTCCCTGCAGCACGCCAAGGACCTGGCACGCAGTCGCCACTAGCCCATCTGCTGGATGTAGCTTAAATCAGACACCCTCAGAAAAGAACATTCTAGAGTATTCTGGAGCACATGCTTCAAGATCCTTTAAGCATCAGCTTCTTTAGAAGCATCATTTAGGAACATGTTGGAAATAATAATAAAATCAGTCGCCAATGGATTTAACAAAAAGGATGCATGTTCATGTAAGGTGGTAAGTGCAGAAGCAGAGTGGATCCCAGGACTGGTTTGATCCAGCTGATTAAAATGTCACCAAGAACCTGCTTCTTTCCTTCACCTTTCTACCTTTTATGACATGATCTTTATCCGAAGACTGACTTCCTATGTGGTCTCAAGGTGGTTTCCAGAATCCCCCCTGGCTATATACTTACCTCTTGTATTCAGAAAGAGAGAGAAGGAGTAACAAGCATCTGTCTCCAAATAAAATCCTGAGACTCACTATGATGGATCACATGTCCACCCACCAACAAATGGCTATGGCCAGGGGACAGAGCATGCTGACTGGCTTAAGCCCAACAGAGTCCATTTCTGCCTGAAGCCAGAGTCAAGTCCACTGGGTCCAGCACACAAGGGCTCTATGCAGGCGGATGCCCAGTGGAAGGCAGGACCCTGTCAGGAAAGCAGAGGACAGGTTCAGGCAGTGTTGAGGTACCTTCCCTAACTCTCACCCCAGGCTGGGCTGGTCACCTCGACTCTGAACTCCCTGGAACCCTGTTTCCTGCTTTTTCTGTTTGTCACAATGATTGTCATGTAGGTGTTTATCTGTTTGTCTGCCACATTCGACTGTGCACTTGCTGAAAACAGGGACTTCATCATATCTGTTCCCATGTCCCCAATGTCTGATGACCTCAGTTCAGGCCTGATACTCAACAGACACTCGATGAACTATTGTTCAATGGCCAAGCTGCCCAGAGCAGGACTCTCATGAAGTAGATGTATCTCTGCCCAAAGAGGCCATAACAGTGTCCTGTTTGTTTTAAAATAAGTGTGTGTCATCTTTTCCTTGCACAATTCCTTAATTTGATCTCTTTCATCTGGGCAAAGGGCGCCAGAGCTCCAGGAAGCCACTGTGTGTCCAGGTGGTTTGTGCTTCCTGCTTCGGCAGGGATGGAAAGCAGCCAACACGGGTGCTGGCCCCACCTTGGGATGCGGGTGGACACCAGTGTGGTCACTCCCTGGCCCAGTCACGACATCTATGCACCAGAGGAAACCTGACAGCTCACGGGTTCTGCACATCCCAAGTCTGGATTCCAGGCTAAAAAGGGCCTCGAGAAAGTCAGCAATGGCAGATCAGAGTTCTTCCCTTTTTGGAGATGCCCTCCTCCAGCAGACGCTCATCACCCGATGCTCCCAGCGGATCTGGGATCTCCAGAGGGGAGGCGGGCTGCTGGGCCAAACTGCCCAGTCTCTTCAGGTCCGACAGGAGGCCCGAAGCTTCACCCCACCCCACCAGCCTTGCCAGGGCCCCGGGGAGCAAGGACCAGAGTCCCACTCCCAGCCCCCACCAGTCCATCAAGCAAGGTCAAAGGAAAACACAGTCATGTGTCCAAGGGGACCTGGAGCTGTGACAGGCCACTTCCCGGGCCTCGCTCTTATAAGCCAGCTGTGTAAACCTGGCCCTCGGGCTGAGGGTGGAAACTGGGTCAGATCCCAAGAAACCGTTAGCTGGGCGGCGCGCAGCCCCGAGAAACACTTCGGCTCTTCCCGGAGGAAGAAGCGGGAAGCCTCTTGCTTTTGCTGCTTGGAAAGTAAGGGGAGACGTGGTGATGTGAGCCCCCAAGATGAGGAAGCAAGCCAATGCTGATGAGTGGGAGCCTGCACTGGAGTTTGAGGAGAAGCTTTGGGAGACAGGCAGGTGGCCCAGCTCTCCTGCATCTTCTAAGAGGGTGGGAGCTGGCTCCGAAGAGGGGGAAGCATTCCGAGGTTTGGGAAAGTTCAGGCAGTGGCAGGAAGGTGTGCGCTCCAGTCCTGACTCTGAGTGGAGGGAGAGGGAAAGCGGGGAGGCTCCTGATATCCAACCCTGCACCCCCTCACCCCCAAAGACCTGGCTGAGCCACAGCAACCATACATGGCCTCTCAGTGAGGAAGGTGGGGGGCTGGCTGAGGATGCAGCGGGGTCTGCTGTGAATCAAAGCCCTTGATGAGCACTGCGGGGGCCCTGTGGTCCTGAAGCCCCTGGGTCCTCCGAGGCTTAGAGCAGGAACCCCAGGCTCTAAGGAGTGGCTGTGGGCTGAACACACCTGTGGGTGCAGCCAGGTAGACCCTCAAGAATCGCAAAGGGACATTCGTCCCTGCAGCCACATCCAAGGGAGAATGTGGCTCTGGGCACAGAGGATAGCAGTGAAGAATTCGGGCTGGACTATACGTGACCTGGGGGAGGGGTTCTGGCCAAACGCCACTTTTCGGAGCCAGCTTCACTTCTGGGCTTGGTCCAGTAGGACCAGGGTTTATCGGGATTTTGGCCTGAGGGGAGGGAGTTGACAGAAGGCACCTGGCAGAGGGGGAATCCCAGCTCAGCCCTCCAGTCTAAGCAGATCCGACCCCTCCAGGTCCACCTTCAGAAACACCGATTCCAAGGCCTGTCAGAGCTTATGTTTCCTTGGAATATTCTTCTTTGGGTCACTTTGCATTTATCCTCTCAGGCTGCCCTCACCACCCCCATACACACATACAAATAACTCACACCCATAAAACACAGACACATACAACCTCTTTTGTATTATACCTCTGTAGGCACCCTTCACCCCTTCTTAGGATTTTATCAGACATCCCTCTTCAGACCATTTTATGTATTATGTCTAAATATTTTTTATATACATATATATATATATGCTGCTCTGTCCACCTAACATATCACATACAGATTTTCACATTGATAAAATGATTAAACATTCATAGCATCAGATATTTTATTTTTTAAAGAGAGGGAAGAAGGAAGGAAAGACGGAAGGAAGGAAGGAGCATTTCCATGCCTATTATTCATTTATTCATTTTATTTCCTGCAGCCCTGGACCAAAAACCCTGGTCCTTGGGCTTTGCGTGGTCTACATTCTAGCCGTCTCCGCCGCCTGTGCCACAAGGGTGTGCCCCAATATCTGCTATTTTAAAAGAGAACAAATGGGAGAAGCTGATGCCTTTCCTCCAGATGTGGGATCTTCAGTGGGATAAGTCCGGGCCTTGCAGCTGAGGGTGGGGGGT
Source organism: Solenodon paradoxus (assembly GCA_004363575.1). Taxonomy (NCBI): domain Eukaryota; kingdom Metazoa; phylum Chordata; class Mammalia; order Eulipotyphla; family Solenodontidae; genus Solenodon; species Solenodon paradoxus. Next base: position 44,108 of record RJWH01003682.1, read on the forward strand.
GAGGGGAGAGAAGCCAGAAAAGGCCATTTCTACAAAGCTTGGGGCACGAGCACAGCACAGCACCAGGGCTCGCCGCTGCTCAGCAAGGGCTGCCCTGTCTGCTCCCAGCCCCGCTGTCCCCTAGAAGAGGACACAGGGACACCCAGGAGAAGGCTGGGAAGTCTCTGGAGCAGGGCCTCTCTGCTCTGGCCTCGAGGACACCCCTTCAACCACCCCCTTTTGACTCTGGCCTCAGAAGAAGAGATAGACACTCTCCTCAGGTGGGGCCAGAAAACAGATCTACACTTGGAAGACTGGGATTCCCTTTAAAAAAAAAAAAGCCAAAATTCAAAACCAAAATGAAATACAAAAATAAAAACAGATTTAGAATGAAAAAAAATCAAAACAAATGACAGGTTTTGAAAAGCTGACAAATTCCATGAAATTCAAAATAATGTTCCAGAGCAGCTTCTGCATTTTTCAGTTCAGCCCCACTTCCTCACCTCCGTCCGCCTCCATAGGTCCCTTCCCGGCAGCCCCAGGCGCTGCCCCTCCCACCTGGCACTGGGGCAGCAGGCATGCATTTGGGGCCAGTCCTGCCCCAGGCAGCCAGCAGCAACTTGACCACAGGGGAAGTGCTGCCACCATGTAGATGCAGCTCCTTAAACCCAGCAGACTCTCCCCAACTCAGCATCCCCTCAGCCACATCCCCATGTTGTCCTGCCAGACCCTCCAAGCGCCAGCCCAGGGGAAGAAGTCAGTGAAATGAGAGTATGTTATTCATGCAACTGTTATAAAAGCTTGTGACCTGGGGACACAGGACTAGGACCCCTCCTGGGGGCTTAGTAGGCTGCAGTGCAGTGAGGAGCCCTGGGGTTTGCAGTGATACCATCTCTGCTGGGACCTTCACTCTTTGCTTTTGGACTGACTTCTCACAGTGCACATGGGACCCCCAACCTGAGGCAGGGCTGTGCGTCTCTCTCACAGACCCTGCTTTTCCCTGCAGAGCATTTTTCCGTGTGTAGCTGTATTTCGTGTTTTGTGATCAGTGTCTGTCCCTCCCAGCAGAACAAAGAGACCCATCTGCCTTGTCTACCACGTGTCCCCAAGTCCAGTGCCCAGGGAGCACCCACCCATAATGACAGAGTGAGAGCCAGTGTGCTGCTTTGTGTTACGTGTTGTAGGTGTTAGAATGCAAAGTACCGAGGGGTCGTGTGCACTCCCCCGTCTCCGGTGTCTGCTGAGGGACCCACAGCGCACAGACACATTAGACCTCAAATTAGACAGCCGGAAGGAAGAAGTCATACCTGGGGAGATGATTTGAAATTGTCATTGGAGCATCACAGCATTCAGAATGCTTTTGGAAAACATGAAAAATAGTATAGCAAATAGGAAAGTATAAAAGCTAAACTTTTGCATAAATCAGAAAGTTCTGAAAGACTCAGGAGTAAACCCTTGAGAAACACGGGGTGGAACCAGTTAAATTCATTGCGTCACACAAGACACACATTGTTCCATATGAGAATTTCTTAGAAATACAAAATGAGGACTCGGAATAAGAAAGTGAGATAGAAAAATAACGGAGGAAGGGAGAAATGGAGGGAGGGAAAAGATCATTAAGATTTCAGAATTTGGCAAAAAAGAAAAGCATGAAAGACTGACAATTCTCAGCCTGGCTACAGCTGTCCCATCACACTGGTGTGGCACACCTGATGAACAGAACTTTCAGGTGGGGTCACCAGTCATGGGCAGATTGGATTTAGGCCGGGCCTGGAGCTGGCTGCCAGCCCTCTCACCCTGTGGAGGAAAGGCCTCCAGATTGTGCTCACCTGGGGGGCTGCACATTCACGGGGGGTGGGGGGGGCTGTTTCCATGGTGACCAATGCCCACTCCGGGCTAGGAGGGGAGGCTGAGGTTCTTCAGGCAGAGGGAGCGACCCCCCAGGACCTCCCACCCCCAGCCCCTCTGCCCCTGCAGTAATGTCCTTTGTCTCTAGATGTGTCTGTAAATTACTCAAGCCCCGCTTCTGTCTGCAGGATAGCACGTGTTACCGGTCCTCTGACTGACCCATCTGGGGAGAAAGGGAAAAAATGACTCTTTAATTAATCTCCTGTCTTAATTAATTATTGTAATGGCTTTCAACTTGGGGGAAAAGAGGAGCACAGTGTGCTTAAAATGCTTTTCTGTCGACAAACACATCCTCTGCTTGGCAGAGAAGGAAGAGGCCTGTTTGGGGTTTGGGGCTGTGGAGTGGTTTATAAGGGGCCTTACCACCAGAGAAATTCTGCTGCAGATCCATGGGTGGTGACTTGAACTCCCACCCTGATCCTCTTCCTCTTCCTCTCCCCTCATTCCCCCAGGCTCCTCTCCTCCTCTCCCAGTGCTTCTCCCTCTTTTGACCTGCCCCTTTTACTTGTGCTCACACCCTCATTCCCTGCCACACCCCTCTTGCTGTCTCCCCCTTCTCTCCAAAGCACAGGGATTCCTAGGGAAATGGCTGCCAAGCCGAAGCTGCCATCCCTTGACTGCATGCAACTGGGCTAAGAGGCCTTATGGGCAGAAAAAGTGAGAGCCCTGGTTAGAGAGGCCTTTTTCTCTGTGAAGACCCATCAATCTGCCTTTAGGGGTGCCTCACTCACATTCTGAGAGCGGGGAAAAGGTTATGAGGGTGGTGGGGGACAGGGGAGCTGTGTACACAAAATGCTTTCTAGGCCTTGGTAGACCTGGGTGGAAAAGGCTTGCAGCTCTGCCAGGATGGGGGGAAAAGGCAATTTGGGCAGGGAGAATTTCTGGAAGGAAGGAGATGAAGTTAAGAAGGAAAAACAGCCCAACAAATCACTCTTCAATGAGGTAAGGGTCTCCACGGCAACCTGCCCAGGGCTGAGAACCAGAGGTAGGAGATAATACTGTTGCCAAGGAAACCACATCCCAGAAACCCACTGGGATTGGTCCCTGCTTACCTTTGCAGATGAGGAGCTGGGGGTGGGGGCTAGACCTGCAGGTTCCCTGGGGGAACTGGGCAGGTGAGAGAGGAAAGAGATCAGGGTTGGGAGAGAAGTAGGAGAGAAGAAAGGGGAGGGAAATGGAGAAGAGAGGAGGAAGGAAGTGTAGGCGAGGAAGGCTCCAGGAACAATCTCTGGGGTTCTCTGGACACTGTCCCTGTACACTTAGTGAGAGCACATGGGAGTGAGCTGAGCAAGGCGAAGAGGCCTGACCTGAAGCCTGCATGGATGCCGTGTCACGAGTCTGCGGCACCCACCCGCGCATCCGCATTGCTTTTATTCCATCAGTATTCAAGGTAAGTGGAGCACACCCTGCCGTGCCCGTTCACTGACCAAAGCAAACGCCCCCAAATGTCTGGAATCAGAGAAACCAGAGGGCTACTGACCCTCCCCTGCCAAGGCGTCCAAGCACAGGATTTCCAGAGGGAAGGTGACTGTGAGCTGGGCTCCCAAGCCAGCCTCTTTGCCCTAATTACTCCCAGACACAGGTCTGCAGTTCCGTTTCCGGGGAGTTAAGTGACCGCTGGGTGCCTGGCGCCACCTGCTGGTGACAACTGGAAGCAAGACAGCTGCAACCAGAATTGGTCACTGCTGACCTCAGGGGCTTCTCTAAACCAGGGGTCAAACTGGGACTGTTTCTTTAACGACCCCTTAGATGGCCAGTAGGCCAGATAAACTGCAAGTCAAATGAGCCACAGAAAGCACTCAGCCTGTAATCTTGGCAAGTCGGTTCCTTCTCTGCCTTCAGTGTCCCGTCTGTGCATTCAAGGTTTGGACTGCGCGCACTTCAGGGTTCTTCCTGGCTTGAATAGCCTGAGTTCCTGGACTCAAGCTAGAATTTATTCCTGCCAGTGTGTTTCGTTGTGTCTGAGAGACAAAACCTTTCCCCTGTGTCTCTCCTTACTGCTTGCTGGGGGTTCTGTAAGCCCTGTGCAGTTCAAGGGCAGCCTGGCCCAGGAGGTCACTAGAACTTCCCATCATGGTCCCTTTATAAGATGGGCACACTAAGAGGGAGGCAGAAGCTTAAGTGCCAGCACAGAGGGCACCCATCTGCCCCATCTCTGTAGCTGAAAAAGCCCCTGAGCCCACAAAGGAGAGCCGGGGAGCCAGTTCTCCCAGTCAACGATAGCGCCCACTATCTCTGAACACAGACACATCTTCCATTCCTGCAAAGGAGGTGCCCGTTTGGGGCATGGTGCCAAGTGCATATGCTTCTAAGTCCCTGTGACCATGAGTTCAACTGCTGTCTGCTGGCTGGAGGGGGATCTGGAGGCAATCCTGGGCACCCTGCAGACCAGAAAGGCAGCAAGTAAATCAGTGGAGGCTTTGAGTAGGAAAAGCCACGTTCAAAGCAAAGCTTTCCCACTTAGCTCCACCGCCTTGTGCCCTTTCCCATTTGCTAACCGGAGATAATAGCAGCATCCACATTCAGGATTGTGGTGAGGATTAAAGATCATGCAGGTGAAGCCCTTGGCATAGGGTGAAGCCCTTGGCAGCATTCATTATCACAGAGTCAATTCAGAGGATTCCAGATTTGGGCCAGAACAACTCTGACTTATCATAACATAAGACTATGTATAAAGTACCCCTCTCATGAGTAACTGTTTGCCCGAGCACCTTTTATGTGCCAGGCACTGTGTTGAAGAGTATAGCTAGAGAACAAAGACCTACAATGTCGGACTCAGAGCTTCTAGTCTGGTGGGAATTAAGGAAGAGTATGGATGGACATCTAGCAAATAATAATACTAAGAATGAATTACTCCCCATCTTGAATGGGAGGCAAAGGGAATATGTGACTGAGTTGACTTTATCTGGGTGGTTAGGCTATATTAATCTTTGGCTCTTCCTCCTTTCTGGCTGACTGGAAGGAGGACATGATGGCTGGAGCTTAGCTGTCATTTTGAACCATGAGGCAGAGCTGCTGGGTAACAGGGGCCTGAATCCCTGATGACTTTGTGAAGGTGTCCAACCCCCAACCACTTTGTATTGTCTATTCCTGACTTTTTCATTTTCCTAAAAGAAAATGGCTTATCTTCTTTAAGGATGGTACTGTTTTTGTATTTTGTCCTTGTCTCGAAAAGCTCAGAACCACTATACTGGCATTAGTAATGAATGTCCTCATTAGATTGGAAGAAACTTGGGAGCAGAGAGAAAACAGGGCTTTTCCTCATAGGAGGGTGTCTCCACGGCCATTTGTAGACTTTGTTTGAGTGAGAAGGAGTTGACAGAATAATCATTTGGCAGACAAACTGAGGTGGAGGTAAGTCTGAGGCAAAAAGTCTAATCCTTTCAAGAGATGTCTGAGGACAAGAGGTAAAGGAAGCTGAGACAGAGAAACTGAGTAGCCAAGGACGGGACCTGGCAGAACAAGAATCGAAGGACTTGAACCCAAGGAGAGAACAGAATCCTCCAAAGCACTTTGAAGGCACCTCACAAATGGCTTCAACTTGACCCTGACCTTGAATTCATGTTGAGAACCATTGTCACAAGGAAAGGAACACTGCCCAAGTCACCTGTGGTTGTTTTGTCTGTCCCCTTGATGATAGCATTCAGATTTTAGTCACTTCATCAAAAGAAGGTGGTTTCTAGGGACTCCTGACCTCCAAGCTACAGAAGAAGCACTGCTCCTAGATACTGCGGGCCCCTGCACAGGTCAACACCTCAGAGGTAAATTTAACTGCAACACACTGGCAAGTAGCTATACTGAATTTCTTTCCATTTTCTTCTCCCAGAATTTCAAAAGCAAATTACCATTTACATATGCTTGACTTAGGCATTAAAAGCACTGCAGGATGCAATCTGATATAAACCATGGCACACTGCTATGCGCCAGGCACCTGTACACCTGTTCTTTGGACCTCACCATCATTCTAACTAGCACCTTGTCCCCATTCTATAGGTAAAGAAACTGAGGCATGAGAAGTAACTTGCCCAAAAGACACAACCAGCAAATGGAAGAGCTGTCTAACTTCCCAGATCTATAGCTCTTGTGAAGTGTCATAGCTGACAGCTGGTCACAGTGTCACATTTATCAAAGGGAACTGCCTCAGATGAAGACAGGGGAATGTGGAGGTGCTGGTGGATGCTGTACTAGTGAGGGGCTGCACTGAACAGCCTCCCCCCGCCAACCTGCAGAGCCAGCCTTAGGAAATGAGCGAATTCTTTCCCCTGCAGTGATGACAGCGAGCCTGGACTAGGAAAAAGTCAATGTACTTCACGTTCCATCTGCTACCCCCAAAAGCTCTCATTCCAGGGAGTCTGCTTTAATTTGGGCCCAACCACCCTAATGACAGAGCCTCCTCCTAGGCAGATCCACCCCCCCCTACCTCCCCCAGTCCCAGGGCTCCCATCTCTCCAACCACTCGTGAGTTACTTTACCCTCCCCATGCCCCATGTCTGCCATCTGTGAAAGGGGAAGCCATCTATTTTCCTTTGTGTGGGAGAGGATGAAATGAGACCAGGCCCTGAGCACAGGGCTTAACCCAGGATGAGACCACAGTGAGTTCCAGGGGAATCACCTGCACCCTCCATCAAAAACCCAAGTTCTGCTGTCACTGAAATATGAGGCAATGGGAAGCCCAGGCTGCGTTCAGGGAACAGCTCCCTGGAAGCTGGAGGGCGGTGTATTCGATAAAGGAACCTCTTTTGTGAAGGGAGGCTGCGCGCCCAGACCTTCCACCAGGTGTCGCCCTGGGACAACGTTCACAGCCCTTTGGGCTTTCTCGGGCATCCAGGTCACTAGCCAGTTCCTAGCTAAGGAAAGCCTGAGACTGTCTCTCTTCGTGCTTCCCTCAATCTCCCTCAGCAAAAATGTGGCAGAGGGTTGGAAGGGTGGTGATAATGGCAATGCCAGGCACCTCAGCTGTAAAGCCCATTATGCTCTACTCTGGGCAAGGCCCTGTGATAAGTATCATGGGATTTTAGAGCTGAAAGCTCCAACATTTCCAGCCCAGCCTCTGCTTTCCGGGATGAAAGGAGGCAGGAGAGGGTCACTCCTGCTCCTTGCCGGTGGCAGAGAGGCCCTCCAGACTCACTTTCAGGTACGGCAGGACTCAGAAGGGCAGGTGAGGCCACCACACCTCCCTGATAAGCCAGGCAAAGACACCCTATTCAGTCACAAAAGGGACCAAGAAAATCATTTGAGTTGTGGCTTCCATGGCTATTTTTGCCTTGACCTCTCCCGGCAAACAGGTGATACTCCCTGAAAGTCTGATGAGCTGACTTAGGGTCTAGGGCTGTTTTACCATCCAAGGAGTTTCCCCCATCAGGTTATGGAGAAGGGGAGAGACTTCTGTCGGGACCCCCACATTTCAGAGCAAGAGCCCCATGGGTCAGAGCTGTAGGGTCCTGGGGCGTTAATCCCTGTGGTACAAATGACTCAGAGGCCAAAAGGGAGACAACTCATCCAAGTACCAGAGCCCTATAGCCTGAAGACGCTCTCTGTGTACTAACATGGAATGTGTGCAGGACATACTGTTAAGTATAAAAGAAAGGGCAAATTCCCATCATTGGTGGAAAAGGCAGGCAAAATTAGTATATTTGTGTTTGCTTGTATTTGTATAAATTCTGGAAGGCTGTGAAAAACACAAGGACAGTCATAATGGGAGAGTGGGGGATGGAGGGATGAATGGGGAAGGGGGGAGGCAAGACTTTTCTCTCCATACATTTACATGCTGCTTATCTCTGAACTAGAGATTACCTTTCAAATATTAAAAAAATAAACTAAAAAGAACAGCTTTCCCCAATCAGCTTTCAACTGGCAGCATGTGAAAGGATTTGAGGTGGTACGCAAGATACCTCCACAATTCTCAACACAGCACTAAATCACATGGTGACAAAGTCATCCTTCATTTCTCTTCGGTCTCCTGGCGCATGGAGGGGACAGTCGCAACAAGAGGCTGGCAGACCTTCACCACTGCTCTAAATGCTGGCAAACAGCCTTTCACAGAGACAGCAGTGACTAGACACAATGGACATTATTTTTCCAGTTTTAACTTGTACTGTTATCTATTACGAATGGCAGGTAATGCTGGCTGCTCAGTTACAACAATGATATGAAGCTACATTTTCAAAACAGGTTTAGCGAAATGTGAGCTGCTTTAAAGAAAATTAAGTATATCTTAATGTCATTGCTTTGTGAATATGGTAAAATCAAGTATTTACCTTGTGTCAGAAACCAGGCTAAGTGGTTCCCCTAGATTAATATTCTTCACCCTTCTGCCCCTGTGAGATGCATATGAAGTCACAAGGGGGCAGGGTGTGGGGACAAGGAGAGTGTGGACACTCAAGGAGAGTGGGGGTGCAGATGAAAGTGGTCTTAATAGCACCCTGATGTCCCCACCAGGTCTTAGGTGCCTGAGACATTGCAGCCACTCTAGGTCGAAGCCCACAGCGCAGGAGCTGTGGTCCAAGGTGCAGAGTCTGCAGAGAAGGGGTGGGTGTTGGTACAATCCTCCCTTTCCAGACCCTCTGTCCAGCTGCCTCCACTGTCAGGCCTTGGTGATGCCCTGAAAAGCTCTGGAGAGGGAGGCAGGATCCAGATGACCATGTCTAAAGATGAAAGACAAGGCTTGGGATGCTATAGGAACTGTCCAAGGTCACAGACCACAAAGCGTAGGGGAAAGCCTGCAAGGGGACAGGCTTCCTCTGGGGCTGAATAGCCATGGGAGGGCTTTAGCTGTAGCATTCTCAGCCACGTGTCCAGGGCAGAGGCTCTGATCACTGACCACCACCCAGGGCTTCGTCTTCCACTCACAAAGCTAGAGAGCAACGAGTGAGGGAGCCCACCTTGCCTATGCCACAAGACGGTTCCAGTGCCAGGGAGAGGGAGAGCCAAGAGATGGTCCTTGAGCGGGGGGCTGGCAGAACTGGGGTCACTGATTTGCCTGATCTCAGGTTTAGTGTCTCCCTCTGGGGAGATGGACATATGGCCCCCATTTCCAGGAGGGTGGGGAGAGGTAGAGCTTAGAGACAGACGGGTTTTAACTTGCGGAAGAAAGGGCCCAGGAGGTTGGCCAGTCCTGGGAGATTTGCAGAAGACAGGGTCAGACCCCAGCAACTGCACTCACCTGGTAGCCAAAACAACCCCATGCAGGCAGGGAGACTGCTTCCCAGCCCGCTGGAGGTGGCAGAAACATGGTGGAATCAGCTGTGGCTACCCCAGGTGGGAGTAAGGGCTGCTCTCCCAGGGACAGCCAGGCCATAAATCCAACCTGACACACAGCTGCAGGCCTTCAAGGATTAGCCCTAGAGATTAGCAAAATTCTGCCCTGGATGGGGCCGGTCTGGGCTTCCTGTGTGGAAGCAGGCAAAGCAGGGCAGTGACCCCAGGAAGTGACCCCCTCCTCACTGTCGGCCACCTCAGAGCCTCCACCTACTCAGAACACTTGTGCACCACCATGTCTCCATGCAAGAAAGCCTTGTAGAAGGGCATTCATACGAGATGTGGGGTCTTGGCCCAAATCTCTTCCCAGCCCAGCAGACACCCTCCCGACACCACTGCCTCTGCCGTGGGCCTGCCATCCCGCACTTTCAGATCCCGGAATTTGACAAGTGAGACAGAGCTGTGGTTAGCGAACTTCGGCGAGCCAGGGGGACACAGGGAGGGTGGGCTGAGGAAAGAAGCGTTAAGAGGTGGGCCACTGGGCTGCCTGCCCAGTTCAACCAGAACTGCTTCTTTGGGATCTGTGGTGTGTGCTGGAGTTCAATCACCAAGTCCCTTCCAGCCCCAGCCCTTCCCTTAGGCTGGCTGACAAATCTCCGGTGACTACTGCTGCCTCAGGGCCACTCCTCTCTGAACTCGGGAGAGTGGAAACTGAAATCTGGGAAGACAGTTCTTAGCCTCGATGTGTGGACTCCAATGCACGAAGGCTCCTCAAAGGTACTTCGACATAGAGGGTTCACTTATTTCTTCAGAGGGTCCCACAGCTTCGCAAGGGGGAAAAGAAAAGGAAACTGCAGGCTCAGGCAGGCCAAGGAAGGAGTTTCAGGGGCGGGGATGCCGTGTGTGGGAACCTTCCTTCCCTCCTTCTGGGCTGCCAGGCTAGAGCTACAGGAGGCAGGGTGGCGGGGAGGGCGGGTAGGTGACCCGGTGGGCAGAGGAGCACCTCAGCCAGGCCCTTTGCCCAGGACCCCAGAGTAGCTGCTGAGAGCCAAACCCTCCTTCCCTCTCTGTGACACACACTAACAACTCCCCCAGAAAACACTACAAAGCTCCCCTAGGAACATCTGTGCTAAAGGCCACCAGCCGCTCATGGGCAGCAATAGCGTGGGGCTCTGTGAGAAGGTTCTGTTTGAGGAAGGCACAACAGAATCAGAAGGACAGAATCAATCCCTCTTTCCTCCTCCCCATATGCACCCCCATGATGGGTTTCTCCTCTCCCCATCCTGACTTTCCAGAAGTACCTCCAAATTCTGCCTTGCTCCCCCAGCAACTAAACCCAGAAGTAGCCTAGGAAGATAAATCTGGTACCCAGGCAGGGAAAGCTTCAAGCTCCCCCAGCCTCACTGACCTTTAACTCTCCGTCACCCAGCACTATCTCCACCCCACAGCAGAGCCTCCATGCAGGCCCAGGGCTCACCAGCCAAAACTCGAGGCTTCCGCTCACGAAAAGCACTTACCCCACATGCACTGAACAGTCAGTGATAAGACGCCTGCTTTAAAGAGAGTGCACCCTGGCTATTCCCTCCCCACCACCCATCAACATTCTGGACCGAGAAACCCTCCCTGAAAGGCTGACTCTCAAGTCCAGTCTCTGAGTGAGCCTAGAAGTTGTCCAAGCATCAGATAAGGGACCCAAGTCCAGACTTTACCTGAAACCCCCTCCCAGCTCCCGAGCCTACTAAGAAAAGCTTACACACTACCCTCCAAGGTCAAATGGTCACTTCGACCCTAGTCCCCAAGTGTCTCCCAAACCACCATCATCACGCCTTCCAGGTCTACATGCAGCTGAACAATTATTTATGAACATCCTGACATGGATTCATTTTTAAGTGTATTTATTGAAAATGCCACCACAATAAACAGAATGCCAGTACCAGTTGTCATAAATAAAGGGTAGCCGATAAAAATATACCATGAAACAAAACGGTGCTACAAAAGTCTAGAAACTTTTCCCACCTGTCCTAAGCCCAAGACCTAGCATGTGGTCCAGAGTTCTTAGAACATATTGGCACCAAACTGAGACTTTCATCTTGGCATAAAAGGATTGGAAGAGGATTGGAAAGGAAATCCTTCTTGCTCTGACTGTGTGCTTGACGCAGGCCAATACTAGCAGAACATCTCAGGGAAGGAGGGCGGCCACCCTACACTTGAGGAATGTTGGACGAGCGGGTCCCTCTGTCTCGCGCAGAACAACATGGGGACAGGTTCTCTGACACGCCTTCAGGCACCACCAGACCCCTCTCGTGTGCCTGCTCTCACACCAAGACCCAGCGACTCCCTTTCCTACACACCTGCCCCAGCTGCGCCCAAAGGTCATCGCTGACTCAGGTGGGACACCAGGTAGACAAGGCCCACCAGCAGGAGTCCGCGAACGCCAAGCATCATGAGCAGGAAGAGGAGCAGGACGGAGGTCACTGGCTCCACAGCGTGGTCGCCGAGATGCCACTGGGGGAAGCCCATGTTCACCAGCTGCCGGTTAAGGTCACTGAAGGGGGACTGAGCAGCGCCCAGCCTGGCACCTGCCTGCTGCTGGAGGGGGCCGGCACCCCCCAGCGGGGCACCACGGCCCCTGTTGAGAAAGCCCTGGAGAGTGAAGACAGAGAAACACAAATGAATGTAGAGAAAGTTTCCCTGGAGGTGTGGTACCAAGACAGGAGGGGACTCTGGGCTGGACCCTGATCTTCCCGTCCCCAGTCACCCAGAGCCATGACCTCCTTTCTTCTCAATCCACGGCACCAGGCACAGGCAACTGAGCTACTGAGTCACAAGCTCAGAGCTCAGAAAATACCAATCCATATTCCCCATCTTGCGCCAAGGAGAAGGTGCCCGGTATAGAGCAGAGAGGAAAGGGTCAAGGTGGGTTAGACTGCAGGGCACAGTTTGGGGGAGGGCATTTCCATATTCCTCAGTCGTTCCTTGAAAATCATCATTGTGTGAATGAATGAATCAAATCAAATATAGTGTTTGGTCTTTAAATCAATGGTGCTAGAAGGGAAGGGGGGTGGGCAAATCAGGTGAGAGGGGTCAATTACATGGGATCAAATATACGGTGAAGGATAGAATTGGAATACCAGTGGTGAACTTAATATAGTACATACAGAAGTTGATATACAGTGATGCACACCTCAAACTTAACGGTTTAATGTAGTGTTACTTAATCAAAACAAATCATGTGATCCTGGGCTTCTCTCCCCCACTTAGTCCCCAGCCCTTTTTCTCTCTTCCAACAGACTCATAAAAGAGTGTCGTTAAGCAAACTCCAGGGGGTTTGCTAACTGGGTCAAAGGATTTAGTCTGGAAGAGTTAGGCAGGGGCTGGGCAATAAATCTAGTTTTCCCCAAGTTTTGACCCACCATGCTCCCCAGCCCAGCTTCTGCAAAGAGGGTTTCAAGGCAAAAATGATTAATACTCAGCAAGAGAGTTTGGTGGGGTAGTTAGGAATACGGGTTATGGAGGGTAGGGGCTGGGAACCCACCTGTCGAGGAGTGCTACTGCGTGACTGTGTAGTGGTCCTCACACGGGGGTCATCATCCTGCACGATTTCCCCGTTGGCCAAGATCCGTACCATCCTCCCTGGAGCTGCAGGTCTCTGCTGGGATGGCCCTTTTCCAGAGACCTCAGAAACCCTGTAGGAAACAATTTACCAGAGATCACGTGGTGCTGACTTACTGGGAAGCGCCGGGTGCTCAGTGGTTACCTGTGCTGAGCAGGCACTGAGTCTGATTAATGAAAGAGAAGCTGCAAGGTTCACCAGACCAAATTCTTTCCGTCATCAAATGTTCTGGGAAAACTATCAAAAAGGTTTTTGGAAAAGGGAGTTTTATTAACTACCACTAGAATGCTTACTCCTCCAAGGCTCCTCTCGCACCTCCCAACAGTCCTCCGAGGCAGGTTCAGCTACAGAGGTTTAACTCACTTGGCTGGACCACACATCCTGGGCAGCAGAGAAGCAATGTGTGGCCTGGAACTCTGGCTCTAGGCTCTTCTCTGGATACTAAATAGGGGGTCCAGGGCTCCAGGTTATCTCCATTAGAATCTAGTAAAAAAAAACTGGTCCAGCATGCCGTTTTCTCGGTGAGCAAATGCCAAGGACCTGGGCCTTCTCCCCCCAGGAGAACCCCGGGAGACCCTTTATATCCCAGCCTGGCAGCAGATCGCACTGGCCACCACACAGCCCAGGAGCCTGCTGGAGAGCAGACCTTTCCCGCAGAAGGCACGCCCCCCCACCCGTCCCTCACCAGTCAGTCACAGGGATCTGTCCTTTGCTACTAGAAGAGAATGGCCTGACATTCTTAAACATGGGGTAGGGGTGCTGCTGTGGCTCTAGGAGGGCCCCTCTGCGCAGACCTCCCCCCCACCCCGCATGCCCACTGACTGGGGGTGGCGGCGCTTCCATGTCTCTCCTGGCGTCTGTGTAAAAGCCACCTTCCTAGGGGATTGAGCCGCAGGTTTCACCTGAATTCCCAAAAGCAGTGTGGACACGCCCCAAGAGGTTAGGGCCGCAGTTCTCCCCGCGACGGGAAGCCAGGGACAGGAGGACCCCCTTTCGGAAGCTTGGTCGCTGAAGGAGGCCAAGCGGGTCGTAGTCCATCGCAGCCCCTTTGTGCTTTGTCACTGGCCCGCGCTGGGCGGGCAGCGGACTGGACCCGCCGCCGCTGCACGGGACTTGACTACGCGGGGGGAGGGGCGGGGAAGAGCTGCGGGGCGGGGGGGCCGCGGCTCCGGGGAAGGGGCGCCGCCCAGATCCCCGAGCCCAGCTCCGAACGCAGGCCGCTCAGGGTAGGGGCGCACCCAGGCTCCCTCGTGCCCCTGGCGCGGACACCCACCTGCGAGCGCGGCTCCTGGCCTTAGCGGCGTCCACTCCCGACGGCTCGCAGGCCGCTTCCTACCACCTGACCTTTCAGGAGGCGCGCGCCGCAGAGACTAGGTCCAGACGGCGCCGCAGAGCTCCCTCTAGAGGTCCCCGGGGAAACTGCAGCTTCCGGGCCGGGGGCGGCGCCTGGCACCGAGGGCGGGAGGAAGGAGGGAGGAGGTAGAAGGCAGCAGAGAGGAAAAAGGGAGAGAAGAGGAAAGGGAAGGGTGGAGTGGGGCGGGACAGAGGTGGAACCCAGTGAGTAGAGGCTCCCCACCAGTTTGCTGACTCTACTTCAGGATACCCCTTGAGTAGGACCCAGCCCTACCCTCAAGGAGGTCAACTCCAGTAGGGAAGGTGAGTCACAGGTCAGGTGCCCCATGGGGAAAGGCAGGCTTCCTGGAAGAGGTGGCCTTTGAGCTGGGGCCAGAAAGGTAGGTAGGAGTTTTCCCATGTTACAATTAGGGAACTGCTCTCCTGGCTAAAAAGAAAAATACCAAAAAAAGTGTATAGTGAGTTCTGCCTCTTTCCTGGTGTTTTCAATCCACCCCTCCTCCACTTTCATAAGCTGTTCCCTGTGGGCCTGCTCGCCAGTGAGGAGAATGAGCTCTACTGCTCTACAGGATGGTTCAGGGGCAGGACTCTGGTGAGTTACTGAGATATCCATCTCCCCATCTACAAAACGGGGTAACGTTAGCACTACCTGGCAGGATTGCTATGAGGATCAAGTATGAGCCTCCCGTACATGGTTTGTGTTGACCATCAGTTTTGATTATCAATCAGCAGATATTTCTGGGTGTAGGGAGATGTTTTTTGAGCATATACTAGGACTCAGATGTCAGCTCACCCCAGAAAGACTAAGACTTTCGGCCTTGCCCTAAAGACTATTTGTCTGTCAACATGCTTTAATAATTTGATTATGAAAACATATAGTAAAAATTTTTTAAAAAGTTGAGTAGGTCTGCCTGATATCTGCACCTGACTTGTGTATTATTTACTTGTTTATAAATTATACAAGTGTGCTCTAAGCAAATTGGCATTGTGACCCAAGGGTGACTGCTTGAGTCAGCTGGGCGTTGAATATGGGCATGGCCGCTTTCTGTGTTGTGATGTTGGGCTGCTTATTCAACTGCTATGACCTCAGTTCTTTCATCTGTGAAATGGGGAGAATAACAGTATTCACCTCATGGGGTTTTGTGAAGCACTAAAAGCTTTGCATAAAGGGCTTAGATGAGACCCTTACCATAGGAGGTGTGCAGGAGCTGCCGGCTGCTGTCACTGCTCCACTACATCAAGTCAACTGTAAAGCATGAACATTTTTAAAAATGGGCTTTCACATAAATATAAACTGAAATCCTAATGCTTTCTTCCCGCACTCTGGTGTATTCCAGGTGTGTACAGAGCATGGGTGGAAGGGGTGGAACCTGACTGTCAGAGGTGGCCTGTGGATCCCAAAACCGACTGCTCAGCCGGGGTTAAGAAGTGCTGTCTTCCATGAACTAAGTCCTATAAGTGAAGCTCACAGCCCAGGAGCTCCAGGGAGGGAGAGACCTGGGGGGACTGGAGAAACCAGGGAGGAAATAGGAGATATTTCCAGGAAGGTTTGAACTGGTACAACCTCTGTCAAAGAGACACAGCCAAACGGGAGCACCATGAGAGCCCAGAGAGAGCAAGTCCTTTCCAAGATCAGGTCAGCTCTAAGAGGTAGCCATGCTTGACTGGACATGGGAACGGCCTATCATCACCAATTACAACAGCCTCTGAGGTTGTGAATCACTTTTCCTACCTCTCCACTTCTTCAGGTGTCTGCCCTGCTCAACAACCTGCAATGGTGTCTTGCTGTCTATTTCAACAAGACCCTACTCACTGGCACACTGGCAGCCGTCCAATGTACTCTTAACAACCCCTCCCACCCATGTCACCTCCACCCACCAGGTCTCTTCTCCAGAGTACATCACCCAAAATGCTGCTTTGCTTGGACCTGTCTTGACTGCCCGAAGTCTCTCCCAGTCCAATCTCTGTCTCCTCTTCCCAGACTTTATGCCCACCAGGCAGTCTTCAGTTCTGATCATTCCACACCTGAAGGAAGTGATAATAATAACCTCCATGTGTGCACTTCCAAAGTGCGTTCCAGTGACCATGTCACTATTTTTCAGATTATGAAATAGGAAGACTAGATTCTTGTTCCCCTTTTGTTGATGAAGAAACTGAGACTCAGAGAGACTCTAGTCTGAGATCAGAATTCAAATGCACACGGATTCCCCTGCCTCTGCTTTCTGGGCTCTTCGTAGCCCCCAAATGCCTCCTCCAGCTTTGTCCCATCTTTGCTGCCTCTTTACTGTGTGCCCCTCCCACTCAATGTCATTAGCACAAGACTGGGCGCCAGGTCATGTCCTACCCACCAGCAGGTGCCCAGAAAACATGTGCTTTTGTTTTTTCCCCTGTTACAGAATTACTACTTGCTAACCAGCTGGTAAATCAGGTGTCGTGGCCCCTGCTCCACCTCCACAGGTGAAAACAACTGATTTTGTTTTGAATGGAGAACATTGCTTGGAAACTATGATCATGATAATGGTGATACAATTTAAACATACTGACCTATCTATTTGCTTTTCTCTGGCATTTCTTCCTCTCACTCCTCCATACAGGCATGTTCACCACCCAGAGAGAAGCATAGGAGAAAAGCAGAGCTGCGGTACCTTCATTGGTCTGTGCCCATGGAGGAGAATTTGCCTGGTGCCTCTGCAGAAAAACACTGGGGGAGGAGGAAATGATGGAGGCACAGATGTCAGGTGCCAAAACTCAAAGGCAGGCATGAAACCTGGGAGAGGAAATGGACAGAGTGAGTCCAGATAGGTGAGGACTCTGCTAGCCTTGCAGAGATCTGGACCCCTCATGGCTCGAGTCTGATGGAAGGATTCCTGTACCCCCGGAATGACAGAGTAGTACTGGCAAAGTGCTGTGGGTGAAAGGAGTCAGGGGGACAGGCATGGTGACCTTCATGGACCGGCTGTTCGAGGTGACTTTCATCCATCCACAGGTGATGGAGGTCAGGGTTGATGGACATCTCAGAAAACACGTTGGTCAGAAATTTTGAGCGACCCCACAGGATCTTGGTTCTATGGAAGTTCCCAAAGACAAAATGATGTGTTAGCTTGAGTACAGCATATAAAAACACAGCAGGTCCTCAGATAAATTCAACATTATTTTTTTATAATGTGGATAAGAAAGAAAATAATCCAGGCTGACAGCAAACAAAACGATGTTATTAGAGGACTTGGTTATGTTATATGTTGTTTTGCTTAAATTTGACCTTTCAAGAACTTACCAGCCATGTGAAGTGAGGACTTACTCTGCAGTGATTCCGACAAGCACATGTCCCAGGTCAGGAGGGACGCACATTCCTTCTGCTTGGTGCTCCCTCACACCTTTGTCTGCTGGTGAAACTGGCTCACCAACTTCTTTGCCATGTGCAGTCCATTGAAAGGAAGGAGGAGAAGACATGGAGGGTCAGTGACTTCCTTTAAAGGAAGTATTGTGAGTGTGGCACACGTCACCCCGTCGCTTTCCACTGACAAGAACAAGTCACCTGCCAATAAGACGGCCAGGTGA
The DNA here is from genome assembly GCA_004363575.1 of Solenodon paradoxus. Taxonomy (NCBI): domain Eukaryota; kingdom Metazoa; phylum Chordata; class Mammalia; order Eulipotyphla; family Solenodontidae; genus Solenodon; species Solenodon paradoxus. The sequence continues at coordinate 61,716 of RJWH01003682.1, forward strand.
GGAAGACTTTATCCCGAGCAGTCACGTGCCCTCCTATGTACTTGCAGATATATTACTATTATGGACGGAAAGTTTGTTTTCCCTGAAATCCTAAGTTGAATCCCTAACTCCTCAATGTGCAGGTATTAGTTGTGGGGCCTTCAGGAGGGAATCAGGTTTAGATGGGGTCATGAGTGTGGAGCCCTGATCATGGGCTTAGTGTCCTATTAGAAGAGGGAGAGGCACCAGAGCTCATTCTCTCTTTGCCACAGGAGGACATAATGAGAAGTCATCTGCAAGCTGTGAGAAAAGCCTTCGACAGGAACCCAGTCAGCCAGCACCTTGATCAACTTTCCAACCTCCAGGACTACAATACATTTCTGTTGTTTAAGCCACTCAGCCTGTGTTGTTTTGCTATAGCAGCCTGAGGACACTAAACCAATAAGTCTAGCATCGGGGAACACCCCCCACGCCCACAGGCAGAGCACACCCTCCCCCTGCGGAAGCCTGCCCAGACCAATTTGCAGCAATCAGACCAAATGCAAACAGGGGCCAGGGGTGCTTTAAGTCACTCCCATCACTCCAAGCTACTGCAAACAACATGTGAGCTAAGTAAAAAAGTGTTGCTTGCTAAACCAACGACAGCGCTTTAGAGAAGAGATGCTGAGATGGGTGTGGGAGAAAATTTTCTTTTATGCTTACCAAAAAAAGTCTCTGGTTTATGATTGCTTACTACAGGCAGTGCCAGCTTCCAACAGGAGCTGGTCAGAAACACAGATCTCAGGTCCTGACCCAAACCTCTGAATCAGAATCTCTGAGCTTGGGGCCCAGGAATCTGTGTTTTATCGAACTCCGGGGGACTCGTATCCACGCTGGTTTTGGGAGCATTCCTTGAGACCAGAGGCTTTTCAAACTCCCTTGATGAAATCCATTTTGTGTCACAACCAGAATCCCACACCCCTATACAACACAGATGAAAAAGATATATATGTATATACTGTGATATTTTCTGTTTTGTAAGAAAAAATGCCAATCAAGGCCTCGCTTGATTTTACCGTCCACAAATATAGTGGTTCTCAAGATTGGATGCACATTAGACTCACCAAAGGAAACTTTCATAAACTGTTAGTCTGCAGATCAATTGACTGAGAACCCCCAGGAGGTGCAGCCTGGGCGTCTCTATTCCAGGTGATTTAATGTGAGCTCAGGGCTAGGGACACTGATATGCCATTTCAAAAACACTGTAGTAACTGCTCCTCCCATCGGATGGCTGCGTCTAAACTCAAAACATTTGAGACAAAGCAGTAAAATCCATTTTACTAATAGAGATGCACTTGTAAAAGCCCCAAGCCCCAAACAGGAAACATTGCCCCAAGAAACATCGTCATAATTACTTTCCTCCTTTGACTATCTAAACCTGCCAGCAACAAAGACCCCTCAGTCACACTGAGCCCCCAGTACAGCACCAATCCTTAGAGAGACCCTCTGGCTACTACTTGGTGGCAAGTTAACTTCAGTGGGTCCTTTCCACCATGGAAGAGGCAGAGACTTGCTCTGGCATGGATAGACACATACTCCAGGTGTGTTTGCCTTGCCTACTTGAAGGGCCTCTACTACCAACACATATCTTACAGAGTGTGTAATCCACCAGAACAGGATCCCAAATAACATTAGCCCAAGATCCCATTTTACAGCAAAGTATATGCAGGTGTGTGTCCATGACCATTAATACTGGGATCCACTGGTTATATCATTAGTACACCAGCAAGACACTAGTGGCCTGATGGAAGACTAGAATGACCCGCTGAAGGCACAGCCAAGAACCAGCTCAGGGGCCATACCCTGAAACTCTGGATCTCTGGACCTCGAGTCAAAGACCTTTACATGGATTCAGGAACCAAGACCTGGAAGCAGCAGTGGCCCCACTTACCATCATTTGGGGAATTCGTGCTTTCCATTCCCACAACTCTAGACCTGCTGGCTTAGAAGTCCTGCTCCTCAAAGAGGGAGCTGTGGGTCAGAGAACACAGGGAGGGAGAGTCTCTTTGAACAATGAGCTAAGTGTGCAAGTACACAAACTGAAGTGCGCTGGGCTCTTGTTTCCAGTGACCAATAAGCAAGACAAGGAGTCCCTGACTTGGCAGGAGTCATTTACCCCATTCACATTAGTAGGAGAAGATAGTGCTGCTCTTAGAGACGGAGGAGAGGAGGACCATGTTCAGCACTCAGTTGATTCAATTGATTCAAATCTCTTGGCTCTCCTTTACACAAATACAGTGGGAAAGAAGGTGGTGCAGCCCTTGAGATGGGAACGTGACCAGAAGCTCAGAACCCTCAGGGGAGAGTCTGCATCATGCCACCAGGTGAATCTCTGAAACCAAGAGAATGCTAGCTGAGGGGCAGGGGGGTCTAGAATGGCCCACAGAGAAGGGAGATGATGATCATTTACAACAGTGAAGACTGTCGTGTCAGAACAACATTCCTCAAGAAGAAAGGCCTAGCAGAATTCTAAGTAAGTGGACCCGATCGGTGAAGGGTGGACTGTGATGGACTTGACGATGCGCTGCCCGTTCCCTCCCCCAGTGGAGGACTTGCTGGAACTTCTGGGAGAGAATCTACAGCAGCTGCCACTGTTACCCCTTCACAGGTTGTTTCACGGCAGAGAGACACTTAGCCAACATCCAGTCCTTCCAGAGGCTGCCCACTTTCAATGACTGATGGAGCGAGGAGAGATCCTGGGGCCATTTCATCGGCAGAGTTCCTCTTGAGGTCTCTGAGGGACAAGGTTTGCATCATAACTTAAGTTTCCCCTCTACTCAGCCCTGTTTTCTCTGCCTCCCTAAAAAAATATTGAACTCTTCATTCAACTGCCCAAACTGGGACAAAGGCCTGTTCTGTTAGAATGAGAGAAAATTAATCTCTAATGTGAGAGAGCTCCTTCCCTGCTGTAGCAGAGACAAATGTCCTTTAGAGTTACAGGGCTTTTAATAACTGAGCCCTCTACTTCACCAAGTTTTGATAAATACCTGTCCACCCATGTTGTGATTGAATAGCAAAAAAAAAAAAAAAAAAAAAAAATCAGAATGAAGGAGAGGGTTAGTAAAATTATTATCTATAAATCATTTGTATTTCTAAATATAAGCATCAATGAGTCAGAAAATTAAATTATAAAAATAATACCATCTGAAATTAAATTAAAACAAATATATAGGATTAATCAACAAAACAATTCTGTTCCATTGACCTATGTCAGTATCACACAGTATCAATTACAAGAACTATATACTAATTATTGAAATCAGGATGATTATTGAATATTTTCAACATTGTTTTAGTTTTTAGAGTTCCATTGTTTTCACATAAAATTTACACAATTTATCTACAAAAAAATTTACTATAACTTTGATAGGAATTATGTTAAATCTATATATCAATTTGGAAAGAATTAACATTTTACTATGTTGAGTCTATTGGTCTATAAACAGAATATATCTTTAAACTATTTTTTATTTCTTTCATCAGCATTGTGTTATTTTCAGCATATAAGTGCTGTGCATATTTGATTGGTTTTGCATTAAGTATTTTATTTTTAAACTGATGGTAGGTAGTATTTTGTTTTCAGGTGTCCAGTATACATAAAAATACAGTTAATTATTGTATTTGTCTTGCATTTCATGACCTGACTGAACTCACTTTTTAGTATTAAGTGATGCTGCCTAATACTGGTAGAACAAATAGAACTCACTTATTACTATGATTTTTGTAATTTTTTGGCATTTTCTGTTAATAAGCATGTCATGCAAGTAGAGGCTTTTAGTTCTTCCTAATTGTATGCCTTGTATACCTTTTTTTTCCTCTTTAATTTTTTTTTTTTTTTTCTTTTTAAAGAAAAGATGCAGGCAGGAATAAAGGAGAATAAGCAGACAGGAAGAGAGACGAGAAAGAAGCACTTTATTTCATATTTTATTTACTTGTTCACATCAGTTGTTCCCACAAACACACACACACACACACACTCAAAGCCGGGGGTATGTGGCCTTCTCTCCTTCGGGGGCAATTTACCCAACTACTACTCCACCAAAGTGTGACTTAGTTCCTTTTTTTGCTTTATTGTGCTCGCTAGAGCTTTCAATACTATGTGGATTAAGAGTGAGGAAAGCAAACATCCTTGCCTTGTTCCCAGTCTTCAGGGAAAATTATTGTCTTTCACGATGAATATGTTAGTTGTAGTTCTTTTTTTTTTTTTTTTGAGATGCCCTTTATTAAATTAAGGATTAGCTTCCCTATTTCTCTTGTTCTGAGAATTCTTATTCTGTATGAGTATTAAATTTTGCCAAATGTTTTTCCTTCATGGATTGATATGATCACATGATTTTTCTTCTTTAGAAAGTTAATGTGGTAGGTGACACAATGATTTTCAAAAAATGAACCGGACTGCATGCTGGGGAAAAGTCCCACTTGGTTACAGCACATAATTCTTTTCATATGTTGTTGAATTGTACCTGCCATAGTTTGTGTAGGATTTTTATCTTTATTTATGAGTGAAATTGGATTTATGTATTTATTTATTTTAAAGGAAAGGTGCAGGCAGGAAGAAAGAGGAAGAAGTATTTTATTCTATTTGTATTTAGTTGTTCACGCTGGTTGCTCCCACCCCACCCACTCCGGGTCTTGAGCCAGGGGTATGTGGGCTGCCTTCCTTCAGAGGCAATGGACCCAACTGCTGCTCCACCAGGGTGCACCCAGTTCTTTTTCGTTTTGCGCTGTCTCTGTCGGATTTGATATCCTATCTGGTATCAGATCAGATTTTGTATCAGTATCACATACGAGATTATTAAAATGTATTCGGAAGAGTTCCCTCCTATTTTCTGGGAAAGATGATGTCAGTATAGTGTTAATTCTTTAAATATTTGGTAAAATTTACCATTGAATCCGCATGAACCTAGCGATTTATTTGGGGAATTGAATTATCAATTCAATTTTCTAAATGGTTATATAAAAGTACTGGGTGAATTGTGGTCGTATGTTTTGGGGGGAGATTGTTTAGTCTAAGTTGTCAAAGGTAGGATTTCTGTTTCTAGTGTTGTTCTTGGAATTATTTGATTAACTTTTGAAAAGTCTGCAGAGTCTGTTGTGATATCTACTGCTTCAGTCCGGACATCGGTATTTATATCTTCCCTCTTTTTCCTTTCACTCTTGCTTGAGGTTTGTTCATTTTGTTGTTCTTTACAGATGACAATCACTTGTTTCATGGGTTTTCTCTATTGTTTTTCTGCTTTCAATTTTTTAACTTATTTATGCTATTATTATTTCTTCTTTTGCTTTAGGTTTATTTTTCTCTTCTTTTTCTAAATTCTTGATGCAGGAGCATAGATGATTTGTTTGAGATCTTTTCCTCTTTTCCAACATAAACATCTGGTGCTACAAATTTCCCTCTTTGTATTGTTTTAGCTGTGCCCACAAATTTTGGTATGTTGTGTTTTCTTTTTCATTTCATTTGATGAATTTTTAAATTTCTTTGTTATTTCTCCTTTGACCGTGGATTATTGAGTTGTGTGTAGTTTAGTATTCAGGTACTTGGAGATTTTCCTGTTATCTTTCTGTCGTTGATTTCTAGTTTAATTGCACTGTGGTCAGAGAACATACACTCTATAAGTGCAATTTATTTAAAACTTGTTAAGGATTGTTTTATGGTCCAAGAGATGGTTTATCTTGGTGAGCATTCCATAACTATGTGTATTCTGATGCTTTGGGGTAGACCTTGTTCAATAAATCTTGATTATGTACTATTGGTTGATGGTGTTGCTGAGTTCTGTATCCTGCTGATTTCCGGCCCAGTTGCTCTACGATTTGTAGAATGATGGGTATTTACGTTTCTCACTATAATTGTGGTTTTATCTACTTATTTTTTTAGTTTAATTTTTTTCTCACATATTTTACAGATCTGTCATCTGTGCATACACAGTTATGTTTGTTTTAGCTTCTTGGTGAATTGACTATTTTATCATAAACAATGTTCCTCTTTGGCAATTTTCCTTCTTCTGAAATCTACTTTATCCTGTTTTCTTTTCGTTAATGTTTTCATAATGTAGCTTTCCCTATAACTTTACCTTTAACTTGCCTATATTGTTCTGTTGAAGTGAGTTTCTTATATAGAGCATATTTTTTAATCCACTCTGCCATCTGTCTTTTATTTGGTATGGTTTGACCATTTACATTTAATGTGTTCATTAAGTTTACATGATATAGCTTTCCCTTTAACTTTCAACTTAGCCTATTTGTTATGTTTGAAGTGAGTTAAGAAACTCACAGACAGCATATTTTTTAATCCGCTCTGCAATCTCTCTTTCATCTGGTGTATTTAGACATTTGCATTTTATGTGCATATTTATATGTTAGAGCTTTAATGTGATTATTTGTTGTTTGCTCTTTCATTTCTCTGCTTTCATTTCCCTGTTGTCCTGTAGGTTACTTGAATATATTTTAGAATTCCATTTTGATTTATCTACAATATGTTTAGTATACCTCTTCACATAGCTTATTTACGGTGGTTCTAGGGATTACACTACATATACAAAACATATCACAATCTACTGTTGACATTAACTACTTTACTAGTATGAGAATCTACTTCTTTTTATGTCCCCTATTTCCCCAATGATAATGTAATTATCTTAAATATTTCCTCTGCATATATTCAGAACCACATCAGACAGTGTTATAATTTTGTTTCAACTGTCAAATATAATTTAGAAAACTCAAAGGGAAAGGAAAGCCTATAATAATTGCTATATTTTTGTTTAATGTGTTATTTATTTCTTCCTGGTATTACAAAATTCTTAATTTTTTCCTTTCTGTTTGAGGGATTTCCTTTAGCCATTATTTTAGAGTAGGTCTCCTTGTGACAAATAAGTTTTCTTTCATCTGAGACTATCCTGATATCCCCTTCCTTCTTGCAGGATGTTTCTTGGAAATAAGATTCCGGGTTGATAAGTCTTTTCTTTCCACATTTCTAAAAAAAAAAATAAATTGTGCCATTTCTTTCTGGCCTCCATGGTTTTTGGTGAGAAATCTCATTAAAATTTGTTTTCCCCTCTGGTAACACTGTCATTTTTCTTCCGGCTGCTTTCGGGATTTGTCTTTGTCTTTAGTTTTCAAAAGCTTAATTATGACGTGTCTTGAACAAATTTCTTTAAGTTCATAGTCTGGGACTCACTATGTATCATGAGTATAGAAATATGTCTCTTGCCAAATTTGGGAAGTTTTCAACCATTATTTCTTTCAATATTTTTTCAGCCCCATCTCCTTTCTCCTCTCCTTCTGTGGCTTTAATAATACAAATGTTGGATCTTTCGTTATAGTTTCAACAGGTTCCTGAGACTGTGGAGGTTTTTTTTTTTCCCCCCCTTCTGTATTTTCTTCTGTCATTTAGGTAATGTCTGTTGTTCTACCTTTCAATTTATTGATTCCATTCTGTTACTGAGCGCATTCACTAATGTTTGTATTCTAGTTATTATATTTTTCAGGTCTAAGATTCCATTTGATTCTTTTTACATCTTATTTCTTTGTTGTGACTTGCTTTTTTATGATTTGTTTCAAATGTGTCATGATTGCTCATTGAAACATTTCTGTCATTGTTGATTTAAAACCTTTGTCAGATAATTTTAATATATCTGTCATCTCAGAATTGGCTTTTATTAATTGTCTTTTTCTTTTTTATTCAAGTTGTTATCTTCCTGGTTCTTGATTTTGACAAATGATTTTCAAGGGAAGCCAGACATTTTCATAATATTTTATGAGCTGCTGACTCTTCATTAGTCCTTCCATTTTAGTTGTGATTTTTTTTTTTTCCTGACTCTATGCAGCAGGGTAAGGAGGAACACTGACAGGTGGAAGGTAGAAATCCAGGTTCAACACTCAGCTTCTGTTGACACCCAAGCAGGAGGTGGAGCAGGGGACACATTTCTCATTGTTGTTGGTAGGAATGGGCGTTCTTGTTCCTCAGCTGGTCTCCACTGTCACCAGTGGAGAGACTGGGACTTGGGGCGGGGTGGGGGACTCACCACCAACTAATGGGGACAGAGGTCCTAACTCCCTCCCTGGCCCTCACTGACACCAGGGGTGGCTGTGGGTGTTGGGATGCCTCCTTGTAAACTCTGAAGGGTGAAACTCTCAACTCCCCACCTGGCCCTTCCAGGAGTGGGTGACCATTTTTTGTGATGTTTGACTAGAGTAGTGCAATTACTTTCTAAAATTTTTCTGTCTTGCTAACTATCTTCTTAGTACATTGGCTAAGAAAGCAGACTTCAATAGGACTGTTTTTGGTTTTATGTTGCCAGTTGGTTCAGCTCCTAATGGAAGAACTGGGAGAGAAAGGGGGAGCTAGAGAGCTCACTCCCTCATGCTGTGTCATTCCTTAAGTCCCAAAACCCCACCCTGGCTGCCTTCTTCTCGGAACCTTTCAAAGTCTTCTTATAGTTGATTTACACATTGTATGCAGGATTTTTAGTTATAGTTAACAGGAGGAATAGGAAAAAGTATATTTACTCCAATTCCCAGAAAGATATTTAAGACCAACTTTTAAATTTTTGTTATTAAGATACTGTGGTCTATGTATAGGGATAGTAAAGTGACTAATGGCATATAGGGTTAAGGAACAAATCTGTAGATTGGATTATTTTGTAAAGTAGAAGTGTAGAATAAGGAAAAGATAGTTTTTGTAATAAGTGGTGCTGTGACAATTGAATATCCATATAAGAAGAAAATGAGATTGGATCCCCTCTCTCATACAATTATACATACACCAAAAATAAATTCTAGGTGTATTACAGGCCTAAATATAAAAGGCAAATCAAAAAGGCATGCATTTATTCCAGACTTTGGAGCAGGCAAAATTTTCTTGACATGTGTGAAAAGTGCCAGCCATAAAGAAAACAACTGATAAGTCTTACTGTAATAAACTTACATTAAAAATAAGAATTCCTACTGATCAAGACATTATTTTTAAAAGTAAAAATCCAAGCACATTATACAAGAAAAAAATTTGCAGTATATATTGCCAGCAAAGCATATGTAAAGAGCCTGTATAAATGAATAACAAGAGAGACCATGAAAAGGTGTTGAAGTATTTGCCCTGGCACATTAAAAAAGAGGAAACACAAATGGCCATCAAACCTTTGACAGAGCACTGCTCAGAAACATTAGCAATCAGGGAAACTCAAAATGATCATGAGACACGGCCACACACTCATCAGCTAGGCTGCAATTGAAAATGTTACAACACTCAGTACTGGAGATGCTGTGCAGCAACTGACATCCCTACACACAGTTGGTGGGTGTGTGCACTGGCACTACTACTTTAGAAAGCAATTTGAAATACACAGAAGAGGTAAATCTCTTCATTGTTTGTGACACAAAAGTGAATGCTCATGCACATTACCTAACAGAAACTGGAGCGCAATCAAATACCCGTCGAATTAAAATAGCTCAGCTGTAGTAGAGTCATACAATAGGTTACTACACAGTAATAAAGACGATGACCTCTAATTGCATGCAATAGCCACAGCTGAATTTTTTAAATATTGCACAAAATTAGTCAGAAATAAAAGAAATCTTATGGCTTGGTTTCATTTATATAAATATCATTGGAAGTTAAGATTAAATTATATTGTTTCAGAATGTATACTTGGTAAGTAACAGTATAAATAAAAACAAAGACTTTTTTTTGCTTGTTTTTTGTTTTGTTTTATATGGCATTGTCTTTATTTTTAATTTTTTTTATTTTTACACATTAAAATAAACTCACATGTAAAAGTTCCCCATCCCTCCAATATTTATCAACACACCCTGCCCTCCATCAAATCACCAAGTGTTCTTCACCATTTTCCATTGGGTTCTGCCATCACTCGTCCCCCTCGTCTACCCCTCCCATCTCATTCCACATTGGCAACCTCAGTTTTGTTGCAACTGTCCAAAGGTTGTTTTTGTTTCATCTGTTCCTTTATTTTTTTCTCTTCACTTTCCACCTATGAGTGAGGTCATCTGGTATCTTTCTTCCTTTGACTTGTTTCACTTAGCATAATCCCCTCTGGTTCCATCCTTGTTAATTCAAATGACAGGATTTCATCTCTTCTAAGGGCTGTGTAGTATTCCATTGTATGTATATATGTACCATATCTTCTTTGTCTATTCATCTGATGTTGGGCACTTAGGTAATTTCCAGTTCTTAACTATTGTGAATACGGCTGCAGTAAACATGGGGGTGCATAAATCTCTATGAATGAATGTTTTTGTATCTTTTGGGTAAATACCCACAAGTGGGATGACCAGATCATATGGGATTTCCATCTTCAACTTTCAAGCAAAGAAATTCTTACAAAAAAGTCAGTGTTTAGCTCCAGGAGACAGGGAGAAGCTGTGTCTGGGGCATGCATGTGGTCTGCAGAGAGGCTAAGAGGGACTGGCAGTGTTCAATGTCTTGACCTGGCTGGTGCTTTCATGAAATCTCACTTCATAATGATTTGTTCAACTGCACAGGGAAGAGGAAAGGGCAGAACTGAGGAAGAGTCAGTTTATCCAGGTGGTGATCAAATGGGCCTATTTCATTAGAGGCAGCTGGGGAGGTATTAAGTATATGGCTTCTGGGACCAGTAACTTGGATTTGAATTATCTGGCTCTGCTACCTACTTACTGTGTGATGTATAATTTGTTTCACCTCTATATGTCTCAGTTGTTTTATCTGTAAAAATAGGGATGATTATACTACCTAATGTGGAGATTAGTAGCTCTTAGGCATTCAGTAAACAGTACATGAGTTTTGTCAAATAAACAAAAATTCATTCATTGAACATAATTCCTTGACTGCCTGCCTGCGCTGGGTAGGCCCTTCAGTAAGTCTGCACCGGCCAGTGGGATATGGCCTGTGGGTGCAGCTATAGACCTCTCGGGGGGCTCCATTTAGAGACAGTGCAACCACCTTGGCCTAAAATCCAGATCAGGTTGCAGGCCTAGGTCAGGCTGAGCCCACAGGTTAGCTGGGGAGGGGGGGGGGTTCCAGTCCAGGGAGGACAGCCCTACAGGGTCTGGAAGTCAGGCAGGGCCTCATGGAGACCTGCTTCCACAGCAGAGCACGGGGCCTTCAGGCAACCTGGCATCAGAACCCAGGTGGTCTCTTCTACTCCAGGGCCAGTAGAGTGGAGGGAGGTCAGACTGTGAGAAAAGGGGAGCAGGGAGGGTCTCGGAGGCCTTTCATCCCTTCCACAGAGGGAATGGCAGAAACATAAGTGTGGGGGTGGGGTGAGCAAAAAAGGAGCCAAAAGCAGAAAATGAGGCCAGCCCAGCCAGGGCTTTTTGTGGGGTCTTAATTAAGCCTGGAGGCCCCATTGTTCCTTTCAGGGTGGAACATATGTTCAGGGCCTGGCTGAGGTTTGGGACTAAAACTTCAATGGTGCTGGTTCCTATGGCCGCCAGGGGAGGGGGAGAAAGGGAGGAAGGGGTGGGGGGAGGATCAGCCCTAAGCCCTAAAAGAACACATAGCATCTCCCAGAATCTTCTTCCATGGAGCAGGAAATAAAACAACCAGAGAGGATAACAGACCCCCTATGGGCTGGAGCAGAGTTTCCTTCCCCTCAGCTGGCTATATGATAGAGGGCAAGGGGAGGCTCAGTTTCCCAATGTGTATCATTCAGATGAGGCTGGCTGGGACGGCAGAGTCACCACACCGGCTTCCACTGTGGGCTGGACAGCCTGGTGATGAAGAGCTTGAGCTCCAGGCCAGCTTGGGGCAAATGACTCGCCCACTCTGCTTCCTCATCTGTAGAATGGGAGTGGTAACGCCCAACCCGTGTGTCTCAGATGGAAATCGGCAGGGTTGATCAGTGCTAAGCATTAGCACCTAATGCTTCTTGTGTTATCAGCAGCCTGGGGTCATTACTAGTGAGCCCTCCCCTCCTGGAGCCCTGTGGTGAATGGAGACCAGGATAAGCATGTGGACACACTCAGAGTGAAGGAATAGATGGTGGGAAAGGGGCCTGCAGCATGACCCATGCAGGCTGCAGATGCGCAAGGCAAAGACCAAGCTCTTTAGTTGGTGGGTTAAAGGTCTAGTAAAACCCAAGTCAGTCAAGAGCAGGGTGGCGTTTGGGCAGAAGAATAGCATCACAATAGTGTGAGGCTAGGGATCCAAGAACGGTATTTAACGACACAACACGCTGACCTGCTAGATGGAGATCCTGTTGGGGAGCAGTGGGACAGGAACAGTTTCGGTCACAAGATGATACATCAACACACAGACAAGTCAGGACTCCAGGCATCTCTTTTGTGGTCATCGAAAGAGAGCCCTGAACTCAGGAATTTCCAAGACCACCCCAAGTAGGAGAGCTGTGTCCTCAGTCTGTGGCTTTCACTGTCGGCCACGGGGAGCCACGGAAAATTTTAGAAACTGCACACTCTGCAGAGACAGCAGGGTTATAGTCAGTGACTGAAGCCACGGGAGCCACCGAATCTGCCTCTGAGGTTTAGGAAACAGGAGTCTCAGGAAGGAACAATGCCTGTGTCCCCAAGGTGCAGAAGCAGAAGCTAGTGTTTGGACCCCCACCAGCCAAAGTCCCCAGCTCAGCCTTCCTCTGGGAAACCATAGAAGCAAGGCTGGCATTAGAAGGCAAATGAACCCTCAAGCCAGGTGGTGTGTGCCCCAGGAGCCCAGGGAACCCCCACCTTCTGAGCCTCACTCTTTCCCAACATGCTGCCACCTGCCCAGAACTCTGCCTCCAGTGCTCGGAGTCCAGCAGTCTGTCAGAGTGGGAGAAAGTGGCCTTTCCCTCCATCTGAAGTTGAGTCAGTCAACAGATGGGCTTGGGTGTTGGGAGCCCTTCCTGTGGGCCACAGCCAATGGCAAACAGTCTATGCTAAGTAGCGATCAGACAAGGCTAGATACTCACCACACCATTTCTTACTCCTGAGCATAGTGAGGAAAACCACATTTGCTTTAAATTTAGGTTAGGGTCATGGCACTGACTTTCGGTTGATAGAAAAAGGATGGAAGGGAGGTAAGCCATTTCCACATCTGGTTCAGCAAAACAACATATGACCCCTGCTCTCTCCTCCCCTTCTACACAACCACAGAGTTTACATGTTCTAGAAGGAGGGCCACTGAACCCATATCAGACTATGCCACACGTGAGACTGAGGATCTGCTTGCTGCAGTGGCAAAGGCTATCCTAGCCAGACTGAGATATCTCCTTTTACTGAGAATCTTATGTACTAGGCACTGGGCTGAGTGTAATACATGCCTCTTTGTAGGCCTTTGCACATTCTACATGGTACATGATGTGTTCATACCCACTTTATGGGCAAGAAACTGAGGCTCAAAGTACATAATTGTGTGAATTTCCCAAGGATTCCCACAGCTAGAAAGAAGCAGAGCAGGTACCAAAATGCATCTCCTTAACCACACATCATGCTGGAGGACACCAAGTGTTTGACTGGGACTAGAGGACACAGGCTGCAGCAGGAGAAGGTGCATGCCAGCCCAAGGGTCAGGGGAAGCAGACTTGAATTAGGGTCTTGCTGGTGGAAAAGTGTAAGGTCACAGTAAATGCTTAGGAAAGTTCTTTCCAATAGATCAGTTGCACAGTTCTAGGTGATGGAGACTGATGAAGGCACCAGAGGTAAAAATCTGATTTAAAATGCTTTATGGGCTGTGGATGAGTCACTTTGTCTTTTCCTTCTGCAACATGGGAGACTATCCCCAATGCAACATTCAGAGCAAAGTTGATTATAAGTACAACAGGACATTTAATGACATTCTTCTCATTTGGCAGAGGCTTCAGAGGCCTAGAACAAAGTGAGGGGAGCCCAGTATCCCCCAGTCCTACGAGTGGGATGCTAGACAACTAATGCAGGGCACAGTGGTGATGGTGCACTGCCTCTGCCAGTATTGGTCCACTGCCCCATTCTGGGCTGTAAAAACAAAGACAAAGACAAGAACATCTCTGAAGTGGAGGGAGATGCCCATGAAGAAGCATTTTAAAGAGGCTTGTCGGCATGCTGGTTGGCCTTACATTCTGACAATCAAGTCAAGTCAAGGGGCTTCAGGAAAACCATGTCAAGAACTTGACACATGATCCTGGGAGCCTGAAGGATGCAGGAACTGGTGTCCAACTCATGTCTGAAAAATGTAAAGCAGAGAGTTGAGCTGCAGCTGACCTGGGATGACAGAGGGAAGGAAAACAGAATGTGGAAGAGCAAAGGATCTGTGAGTCCTCGAGGTCAGACGTGGAGTCTGCAGAAGGAAGCCGGTCTGGGTTGCCTTGAGAGGGTCAAGGAACCAGGTGACTCCTCCAAAACCAAGGGGCAGAGAGGGGTTGTATATGGGAACCGCAAATAGATACTATGTCTCTACCAAGGGAAAGATCTTTTGTGTGTAGGGATGGTGTCTAGAGAACTCAGGAAGCTACTTATAGAGTCATCTGACAGCCACACCCCTAGAACCCAGCTCTAGGTGACAATTAGTAAGCAAGAAATCCTGATTCTTCCCACCGCAGCATTTAAACCAGCAGTGAGAGGGGAGGGTGGAAGAAGGGAAAAGAAGGAAGCTGATCACACCACCCACAAGCTCACTCGTCCCACGTTGCATGTCACAATCTGCTGTAGATCTGAGATGAGAAAGGAGAATCCCTAAATAAAGTGGGAGTTTTATATTACACCGGACTGGCTCTTTGAATATGTGAGCAAAGATGCCCTTCCCTTGTTAACTGTTAGTGATTAGCAAAGGTCTGACATGGCCAGAGATTTTGCCCATAGGCAATGCAGAGTAAGATGAAAGAGCCAGTTTGAAGAGGCAGTGGGGAAAACTGATGTAGCTGCTTTCTGTTTGCAGCCTGGCAAGTCCAGTTCATTCAAAATCCAGCTACAAATAAACAATTATGAAATGATGATTGCCAAGTAGAAAGGCAGCAGGATACAGAACAATGTGGGATATTAGACTTCAGAAAGCAATTTGCTTTATGGTTTTGCCTATGAAGTCATCTAAATGTTCTTCCTAATTATAAAAAAAAAATTAAATCAATAAATTTAAAAGTAATACCTAAAAATAAGAATACAAGTGAAGTATATGAACTCAACTATATAGATCCACGTTATGACTTAGACACAGAATTATTTCAAGTGATTTTAAAATGCAATAATATGTCACAAATACAAATAAAACTTAAAATATATATACAATTGTTTTTAGAAACCGTATTTAGGAATGTTATTGGTTTTATGAATTGGAAAACATTATGAATAGATCAAATAAGTAATTATGCTAAAGTAGTTAGTAGCCAAAAACTTTCCCCAAAGGAAAAGAGATACAAATACAAATTCAGAGAATTTAACTAAAAACACTGCAATGCTAAATATATCAGTAGAAACTCACAATGTAATTTTCTCTTTAAAGATTGTTTCCTGGTTCTGTGCACTGTATACACTAAGACGGTCAAACAGTAATAACCGACCCAGTAGCAATGAACACACTGAGGCCTGTGCTGCAGCTCTGATTACCACTCCCTACGTGGAACTAATGCTCCATTGAGAAAAATCTGACTCAACACACAGGATAGGAAACAGACAACATGAGCCCGGAGCATCCTCTCCATCAAGATCGTAGGGAAACTAAACTCTAAGAGTAGTGTCAAAAGGACAAAAGAACCAACCTCAAAGAACTCCTAATGGCCAAGAACAGAACAATTGGCCATTAGAAACAATAATGATGGCATGAATTAAAACTCATCTGTGAGTTCATATCTGAGTCTACCTCGAATTATTGCTTTATTTTCTCATACTGTGTTTTCTTTCCTTTAAGCATGCTTTGTAATTTTTTTTTTTTTTTTTTTTTGATAACCAGACAAAATGTAGGTGGGTAATAAGAACTAACGTAAATGGGCCTTTTCACTGAAGTGTGCTCATTTGACTGGGAAGGGGGCTGTGTTCAATGCGTGCTGTAATTGCAGATGCCAGAGGATTCAGTTTCCTCTAGTGACTTCATTGGTTTTTTCCTGTGCCTTGCTTTCTTTGTGTTTCCCTAAGAACTCCTTCTAATATAGAGTTTGCGTCTTGTAGTGCTTGAAGTGGAAATTCACTGTTATTATCCTAGCGTCCTGTTGACAAGCTGGGAAGAGACAGAAACATGTTATAACCTTAGGATGAAATCTCAGTCTGACTTCCTGGGTTATGACTTCAGAAGTGTTTCTTAACTTTTTCCTTCTCCCCTGGCTGAGACAGGGAGGCTAGAACAGAATAGAGAACCCAGAAAGAGGCCTGATTGATTTTTATCAAAAACTGATTTTTGATAAAGGTGCCAAAACAATTCACATGGGGAAAGGTGGACTTTTTAGCAAATGGTGCTGAAGGAAGTAGATAACCCTACGGGGAAACAAAACAAGCAAACAAAAAGCCTCAACCTAAATCTCATGCCTTATATGGAAACTACTTCAAGATGAATTGTGAACTTAATTGTAAACCTTTAAATATTTTAACAATTTAAGATTGCATGCATTTGAAATGTGTAAAAAGTCATAAAAATTCTTCTGCACTCAGTATCTGCTTTCCAAAGAGGCTATACCACATTACATTGTCACCAGCAATGTATGAAAGATTAATTTCTCTGCATAGATCCTGAAATTTCACCTTGTCACTATTTTTTATTTAGTCATTCTGACAGGTATATAGGAATATCTCATTGTGGTCTTAATTTTAATTTCCTGATGTTCAAGGATGTTGAGCATCTTGCCCATTTTCTAATTGGATTCTTGTCTTTTTTCACTGCTTTGTTTTGAAAGTTCTCTATCTATTCTAGATACTAGTCCTTCGTTGAATATGTACTTTGCAAGCATTTTCCCCTCCAAAGCTTGTCTTTTCATCCTTTAACAATATCTTTAACAGAACAAAAGTTTTCGTTTTAATGGAGTTCAATTTATTCATCTTTTTTTCCTCTTTTGGATCTTGCATTTGGTGTCAGAATTCTTGCCTGGTCATTAGTTGCAGTAAGAAAGCATTTGGTCTGTCACTATTACATCCTTTATCATTTAGTCTTTCACTATTAGCTGTAGGTTTTTCATAGATACCTTTTTTCAACTAAGTGATATTCCCTTCTTAGTTTTCTGAGTTTTTAAAAATCACAATTGGGTATTGGATATTGTCAAATTATTTTTCTGTCTTTACTGTTATTATCATATAATTTTTATTCTTCATTTTGCTTATGTAATAGGCTATGTTTTGATCTTTAAATGTTTAACCAATCTGGGATACCTGGTTATATGTATAATTTTTTTAAACATTGTTGGAATTTATTTGTCAATGTGACATCTGGGATGATACTCTAAAACAGAAACCGACATCAAGGAATACTGATAAATTTGAATAAAGTATGAAATTTAGTTAATAATAATGTATTAATACAAGTCATAGCAAATATGATATAGTAATGTACTTGTTAACAGTAGTGGAAACTGGGTTCAAGGTATACAAGAACACTTTATGCCATCATTGCAACTCTTCTCTACATTTAAAACTATTCTAAAATTAAAACTTTATTTTGAAAAAAGCAAGTGGAAATCCAGAGGCTGAAAAATACAATAGCTGGAATGAAAACTTTACTAGATGGGCTTGACAGCGGATTGGAGATGGGGGCAGAAGAAAAAAACAAAACAAAACAGGGAAATGAGTCAATCTGAAGTGTAGAGAGAAATAATATTAAAGAAACTAAACAAAATCTCAGAAACCTGTGATACCATAACAAATCATCTGACGTGCATATAATTGAAGCCCCTGGAGAAGCAAGTGAAAATGAAGCAGTCAATTAATATTTGAAGAAAAATCAGTGTTTTCTAAAATTTGAAGAAGAGCAGTGATTTGTAGATCTAAGAAGCTCAGCAAGCTCCCATTGGGATAAATACAAGAAAAACATACCGAGTCAGATTGCTGAAAATCAAAAATTAAGTGAAATGCTAAAGTCAATCAGAAAAGACATATTAGATAAAGATAATCAGTGATCTGAATGGCCTGTGGCATTTCATTAGGGAAAAAAAATGATCTCCAAGTAAGACATCCTAGGGCAGAAAAAATGTTGGAATATGTTGGACATATTCCAACAGGCCTCACTTGAGGAGGTGCCCAGGAAAGCTTCTGGCTGCCTTATGCTGCAGGAGCAGGGTGGAGGAGCCACAATGTTGGTCTAGCTAAGTGCTGGAGAAAACTCACTCTGCAGGAAGAAGACAAAATCCTGCACTCATCCAGCATCCCTCCAGCACCCTGTGCTGACAAGGCTTGCCATTTGCCAGCTTGACCTTCTCCTTTGTCGGAGAGCAGACAAAGATGAATAGAGTTGGAGTTCAGAGGCAATAAATGGACAATGGGCACTGCCTCCCAATTCATTTTGATGAGGCCAGAAACTGATAACAAACCTTACCAAAGGCATAACCTGGTGGAATAGTGATTTGGTCAGTCGCCTCTGGAGGAGCACAGTTCATTTATATCCCAGGGACAAGGTTCACCTCCCAAGTTTGAGGGGAAACAATCAATGTGAACAAATAAATAAAAATAAAGTAAAATGCCTCTCCCTCCTTTCTCTTCCTGGCTGCCTGCCTACTTGCCTTCATTCCTAGCTGCACTGTTCCTTTAAAAAAAAACAAACCTGACAAAGGCTGCACAAGAAATTTACAGATCAATATCTTTCTGGAACTTAGATAGAAAATTCCTTAAAATATTAGCAAATCAAGTATAGTAATGTATCAAAAAGGAATAAAACATCTGACAAATTGTTTATCCCAACAATGCAAGGTTGGTTTAACATTTCAAAACATCAATCAATATAATACACCATATTGAAGAACAAAGGAGGAAAATTACATAATCTCAATAGATGCATAGAAAGAATTTTACAAAATCCAACACCAATTTATGATTAAAACTATAAGTGGACTTGAAATAGAAGGGAACTTTCTCAACCTGATAAAAACCATCAATTAAAAACCTACCACTTAAATCATGCATGGTTGTAAAGACTAGAGCCATGGAAGAGAAGTAAAAAAATGAATTGCTAATTTTGCTACTAGAGATTCTGCCTTAGATAGACAGGAAGGATAAGAAATAACCTGATTTCTCTTCCTACCATCCTTAATTTTTCACCAATGTCTTGGAAACTGTTCTCCTGAGAGCCCAGAAAACACAATTGATGAGGTCAGCAACCTGTAAGTCAGAGCAGACAGAGGAAGGCAAGGAGGGCATCCAAGGGAAAATGGGGATGAGCATTTCTGAGATGTTTAGCCTCCTTGGAAATCTCTTGGCACAGGGGAATGGCAGGGAGTGTGGTGCTGGCCCAGCATAGCCAAAGAAGCTCATTGTAGTCCAGCATATCTTCTTTCTATTTCAGCTCTGGAGGTTCTTCTGCTACTAATCTGGATTCTCTTCCTCATTTCCTCTTCTTACAGCCACCTATGAGTCACCATCTGTATCTAAATCTGACATCTGATGTCTTAGGCTAGAGTTCCTTCATCTACACCGTACTGGAATCCTGCCTTTCCATGAAGTGCTCCTTCACCCCAGGCTCCATTCTCCACTCCAGTCTCTGACCCCCATCCCCACAACTAATACATACTTGACAACCTAGTTCCACCCCGCCCCACCCCACTCCTCCTATCTTGCCTGACATTGAGAACATCCAATCTGCCATTCCAGGTGAGTCTGTTAGAGCTCTGGGCCCCTCCAGATATATCTGGACTTTCTGGCCAAGTCCCATAATAACCCTTCATATTGTTAGTGGAATTTGGGATATGAGCTGGCTTCCCAACCTGGAGGCAAATCACCTCTGTTAGGGCCACTTACTATTCCTTCCAGTAAAGGACATTTGTAGTGGCACCGCTACACTGACTTGACTTTGAGGGAATGCCTTCTTTCTCATCCTGAAACCAGGGAGTTCAGGTGAAATGAACTTCTCACTTCTCCTCCCTGCTCTCACAGAGAATTCAGAGGATGGAACATGCGACTCAGGCTAACTCAACCAGCGCATCTCATTCCTCTTGTCCTAGTGATTGTAAGATGGACATACAACCTCAGTCAAATAATAAGATTTAATGAGACTCACATATAAGACTAGTTTGAACTGAGAAGGAAGCAGATATTAAAAGCAGGAAGATATTAAAGCCCTGAAGCCCTGGAGATATTAAAAGAAGGAAGCAGATATTAAAACTCATGCATGGGCAGAAAAGAATGTTTCTTTCTTCAAACATAGACTTAACTCAATGGATTTCAAAGCACATCTTTGACTCAGACCCATCAACCAAACTATTTTCCCTAGACTTGCTCCACAAATAGAAGAAGACCTCCTCTGTGATGGTGCAGGACAAATCTACAGGGCATGCGTTTATTACTCCTGGTACTTCACTCCTTCTCCAATGATACTGGGCCCAGGGAGAACTTGAAACCACCACTAACTGATGGCTCAAACATCATCTTCCTCTGCAGGGCCGGTGATTGCATTTCTGCTTCTCAGTGCCTTCTTCACTATGCTGGGACTCACTGTGAAAACCACATAACCACTCTACCTGCTAACTTTATGTAAAGTTTTGACCACGGAAGGCACTAGAGGTAAACTAAGAGGTAAGGATAGGTGAGATGGGACTTGTTGGTTTCTTTTTTCTGTTTCCTGTCAACCGTGCCCAACAATGGCCCTGACAGCGGGAGCTGATTCTAGGCAAGAAATTTCTAACCTCCTTCAGCAAATTCATCACCAGCCTCAACACATCCCCTTAATAGTATCAGCACCAGCTGATGCCCTTCTTTTGGAGACCCCAGCTCTGAATTCATAGAGCCCTTCTCCAAATATATAAGTTCTAATGACCCAACCCTTAACTTTGTTCCCCTAATCCTAGAGGTAGGAAGTAGATGATTCCTTTACTTACCATCCTATCTTCCCTTGATAGAACCTTTTTGCTTTCTCACCTTCAGGAATGTTTTGCCTCCAACACTTAATCAATTCTTTGTATTAAATTCCTTCACTTGAAGTACCTAGAGTACTTTTTGTTTTAGTGACCAGAGACTGACTGATTCATTTATTGAAGCAGTGGTCAGCAAACTTTTTTGGTCAAAGGCTGATTAGTAAGTATTTTAGTCATTGTGGACCATAAAGTTTCTGCTGTAACTACTGAACTCTGCTGTTGTAGCATCTAAATGAATGAGCATAACTGTGTTTCAATAATACTTTATTTATGAAACAGGGAGCAGGTGAAATTTTGCTGGCCCTTTTGTTAAATCCAGATGGTAGAGGAGTCAGCATATGTCAATGCAGGAAATCAACCCCAGCCAACCTGGATCAACCAGAAGACTGGGAAAGATTATAACCAACCTCTAACTTTGGGAAAGTCACAGTCTTGTCTTGAACTTTGAGACTTTATTTATAAAGTGAGGTGATTGCATTATTAGTAGATTATCCTTATGAGCTCTCCTGCTCTAAAAATACAGTGGCTTTATCGTTATCCTCAAAGCACTGCATCTACAAAGCAATGTTTCAAGTCAGCTTCCCTAGAAAGTGGACCCTGAAGTGGAGATTACTGTGTGGAAGTTTATGCAAGTTCTTACACCTATATGAAACATTCAACAATCCCCCAAGCTGGTTCATACATGGTATCTTGCTCTAGGTAGAATTAAGAGATCCTTTCCTTGGCCTTCGAGACAGTATGGCATCCTGTTGTCCTCTTCCCTCTCTGGTCATTCCCCATCAGTTTCCTTCAGTCCTCCTCCTCTCCTCTGCCTTTAAATGTTGGAGTTCCTAGGGCTTATTTCCAGACCCTTCTCTTTCCACTGCATGCTATTTCCTTAACCTATACCTCATCTATACCCACTGTCTATCCTACATGAGTCATAATCTCCACTCAGCCTTTACCAAGACCTGTGTGGCCAACAGTCCACTCAACATCTCCATATGAATGTCTCAAAGGCAACAGACACAACACATTTTCTGGAAATATCTATTTCACTGAAAAATACCACAATTCTTTCTATTACATTTTTCCTGATTCTCCACATGTAATCTATCACCAGACTCTGCTGATTCTCCTTCTCTCAACTAAATCCATCTATTTCTCTCCACACCCTGATCCCAATGAAGCCCCATCCTCTCTCACCCAGATAAACCTCTTGGTTTCTCTTCCATGTATGCCAATCTGCTCTTCACATACACACTTAACCCTTCATAAATGTACATTATGATGATGTCAGTCCCACATTTAAAACCACTCAGTGGTTTCCTGTTGCTCTCACAGTAAATACCTAGGGGGTCCAGCCCTACCAGGTGGATGCCTGCCAGCCCTCCAGTTTCATCCTGAATCTCTCTCCCTCCTTCCCAGTTCTCCCTTCACAAGTCCCTTTCATTTGAACAAATGTGCCTTCCTGTTGGTTCTCTTTCTTGAACACCTTTCCTGACTCCAGGCTTTCATATTATCCTAAAGGTTGTCACTCATAGCTCTCACCAGGGTTTGTTATCATCTAGTCATATGATTGCTTTGTTAATGTCTGCCTCCCCCAAATGAACTGTCAACCCCATAAGGAATAACAACATATTCCTCTCCCCTGTATACTTATTACTGACCCAGTAAAGCATCAATAAAGCATCACCTTTGCTGGGCTTCACTAAGTGCAAGACATCTGATAACTCACTTAGTTCAACAACAGCTCTAGAGATGAATACTATTATTGCCTCCATTTTTTTCATGAAAGAATCAAGACCAAATTAAGCAACCTGTCCACAATCACTAAGAGATTAAGATTCATACACAGCCTAGATGAAAACCTGCCTTGCTGATTCCAGAATCTGCTCTTGATCACGCCCTGTATTGTGATCTTCTTCACGGGTGAGTGGGTTATAATTTCCAGCTAACAGAGGAGCAGTCTGCAGTGTCACGGTACTGGAGTTAGAACCAAGAGCCCAAGATTCTTCCTGCCAACCTTGGTTCCTAAATCTTTGTCTGCAGTGACCTCATCAAAAGCTCATACACTTGCCATCCATGCTGTGACCCCAACTTTGGCTTCATATCGAAAGCACCCGAGGAACTTGCTAACTTTACAAACAGCGACTGGGTTACTAGAAGGACTACCTGATAGCAGGCATGGAAGGTCCTATAATTCTTGGTCCAGGTGACTCACTCACCACTAGACCGCCTCCTGAGACAATGGCTGAATTTATTCCCCTTACTTAGACCATTTCAGACCTCAGTAAGTGTGTTCTAAGTCATTGAAAAACCTTCATTTTGTTTTGCCTCAACATTTATTCGAAGTTCTTCATTTGCTCAAAGCCTTCTCACACCTCTATAGAAAAGAATTCTCAAAATAACCGATTATATGACTTGCCCAAAATTGTTTAGCACCCTTCAGACCACTCGTTATTCATATTTGAGGGTATCATAAACCCCTTAGCTGACCTAATGAAACTGAATCACTTCCTCCAGAAAATACATGCACACACAGAATGCTGCCAACCATCCTCTGGGTTTAACAATCTTTGGGATCCCCTAAGCTAGAGTAAGGATGGGGAAATAAACACTACATTGAATATCTCTACTGTTGTCCAAGGAAGAAAATTTCATATTTTCTAATAACTAGTTTTGGTAAAGACTGGTGGTAATTGATTTCCAATGTATAGCTGGGCATGTAGTTGACCATATTTCAGATTACATTTCAAGTCTCCCTTGCAGCTAAATGAAGTCATGTGATTAAGCACTAACTGATGTAAACATGAGCAGAAATAATGTATACAACTTCCAAGTTTATCCTGAAAAAGAAGATGTGCCTCCCTTTTTTCTCTTCCATCATCCCTCTAGCCTTGGTTCCATCACCTGCATCAGTTTACAGCAGCCGTATGGGTCTGATCAGCCCCTTCCATTCCTTTCACATCTTGCTAATCTCATGCTGGCTGCCCAGACGTCCAGGTCTCACATAACCTTCACCTGCCTGGACCCATCAAACCGATCTCTATAGGAGACCCACCATTTACAATGTCCCTAATAAATTCTCTCAACATGACACAGCTCCTGTCCTCCAGTTCATATTCTGTTGAGGGAGACACAGGACAAGGGGGCCTACATACCTTCACATAGCAGGCAGAGGAAGACTGATACCAAATGAGAGCAATGTAGAGCTCTGGGACTTCTTCATGGAATAGTATAAAGAGAGTTGGGTTATGACTTGGTCACTCTTGCTGTGTGACCTTGGTCAAGACACATTTCATTCTTGAGCATCACTTAGGAATCATTTGTCAACTTAAAGGCGAGAAGCAGCCCTAACCCTCTAATTCTTGGCATTTCTCACAAAACACATCATCTGGGTTTGTACTATGGGGCTGTAATTCTTCAGAAGAGGACTGGCATTAATTGTAATTAACTCAGGTTAAGGACTATGGTCCTTGATGTTGGAGGTTTCTTCTCCAGGTGAAAGGAGGAAGAGGTGACTCCTCAGATATGTTCTGTACAACTGAATAGTCATCCTAACTATTCATGATGATAACATCATGGGAAGATGGGTCATCCATCATGGGTATCTAGGGTCATCCAGTGCATCCTCTTGGCTCTAAGCAGCCTACACAACCATTCCAGAGATGCACAGGGAGGATTCTGTGCATCTGAAGAGGCTCTCATAATGTTTATATGTTAGAAAAGTCATGGTCATTAATAGCCTAAATCCCTGCTTCTGCAATTCAAACCATTTCCTCTGGGTGTAACCTCTGTGACTGTGGGGAACAGATGACCACTGCCCTCTCATAATGACCCTTTATCCACATTTATGGGACAAAGGCAAGGTGTGTTAATTGATCTAGACCATCTTGGTATCTGTGCAATTGCATTGACAGGAATTTGATTTGTAGTTTCCTGTGCAGACTGAAAGTTCTGCATAAAAGTGTTCCTTTTTATACTCGCATCTTCAAAGTCTTCCCCATTCACCAAATAAGTTCATATGCCAGGGAGCCCCCAAGTTCACTCTGGTTTCTGGCGAACAAGAATGAATGAGTCATATATACACAACCACCAGCCCTGACCTCATTCATTAGCCTGCACCTCTTTCTTTGATAATTATCCATAAGAACCGCACTGGGCTGGAGGTACAACCAGTTCACAAAGGGGACCAATAGCATAACAGAGAGTCAAGTGCACAAGACATAGACTCAGGTTGGAAGAGCTCAGTCCTTGTTCCCACTCCAGATATAAACTGGGTGCCCCTGGGTAAGTCACTTCACTGAAGCCTCAGTTTCTTCATATCTAAAATGGGATTTTACTCTCTAACTACACAGCCCTGCTGATTTGATAAGAAATGACAACAGGTGAGAAAGTACTGGCTAAATAAAAGCCTGTGCCATAAAAGTTGAGGATGCTGTTCTAGGGGCTGCTTAAGACAACAGGCTTCACTGTGGACTGCATGGAAGGGAGACTAGAAGAGCCCCATATTGGAGCCTTCAGCTATATTTATGTTTATTTCCTAGGTGAAGATTTTTTGAGGTATGTTTTATTATGAATCATATAGTATTATAATGTATTATATATATAATATATTATAATAATATTAGTATTCATAAATAATTGAACATGCCCTCCTTGCTGATGCTGAGTCCAAGAATTCGAGCATTTAAGTCCCATGAGATAGGTACTCTGTTATTATCCCCAATTTTATTCATGAGAAAATGAAAGTGCCTCAGAGAGTTTGAAACAACAGGCCTGAATTACACGGCTGTTACACAGGGAAGACCAGAATTGGAACGTGGACTCTGGGGCTCAAAGTCCCATTCTCTTTTGTACTACTTCTGCTGCCTACTACATAAATCACCTAAAATGGATAATCTATCATATTTTCATGCTTTATATCACATGTGATATGTAAAGACTAATGAATAGCTAACATATTTTGAAGAATGTGCCAAAAATAGCTGGCTGATAGTGCCAAGTAATTTATAACACAAAAAACTGGGACCAGACCAACTGCTTTAAGGTCTAAGCAAAGGGAAAAGTGAGGCTTGTCCTCACAGCAGGGCTGCGACATTGAAGCAAGTGAAGAGCCTGCCTTGGGTACAAACTGTAAGGAGCTCTCCTCACTCTCAAGGTCTTGCTTCCTGGTGCTGCTTCTGCAGCATTGCCAGAGAGAGGAAAGCCCCCAGAAGCCACTGGAAAAGAAAGACCAGCAACAAGAGGACAGTCTCCTTCTTTAATGTTCCCAAGCCCTTCAACTTCTGTGCCCCTCCATGAGATCTGCCTACCCCTAAAAAGTCTCCAGAGAGAGATGAAAATGTGGAGTGTGGGCAGTGGGTAGGGGACCAGGAGAGTGACACAATGAAGATTCCTGCCAGCT
This sequence comes from Solenodon paradoxus, assembly GCA_004363575.1. Lineage (NCBI taxonomy): Eukaryota > Metazoa > Chordata > Mammalia > Eulipotyphla > Solenodontidae > Solenodon > Solenodon paradoxus. The sequence continues at coordinate 88,059 of RJWH01003682.1, forward strand.
AGTTGGAGTGGACACAGGAAAGGAGAGTTCTAGCCTGGGCTCTCTGAGACTACTCGGACTAATTACATGTAAGATGGGGAAAATGAAAATCTCTTCCCGGATCCCCACAGGTTGTGTGTGTGTGTGTGTGTTTGTGTGTAGGGTGATTGTCAAGGTTCTAGATGAATATGAGTGTTCTCACAGGTTGTACATGACATTCCGTTCTACTGCTTCTCCACTGAGAGTATCTAGACCTAATTACTGATTGTCTCTCCACCTTTCACCCCATCTCCTTCCCAGTCTGACAACTGGAGAGGAGGGGAGAGTCTATCGAAGTAAGTTAACTCATAGCAATTCCAACACCCTCTGGTTTACATTGCTCTGGCCAGACAGAACCCACAGGGACAGAGAAGGTGAGAAGAAGAGCATTAGGACTGGGGACACAGGAACCACCAAGCAGAGAACTCCCTGCCAATGTAAGTCCTGTTTCTCCAGAGGAGCCTTCTCTCAAGGGAGAATGCCCCCTGCCCTGGGCCAGTGACGCACAGAGATGTCAGGACTACACTCAATTAAAACAGAGAAAATAAAGACAAGATGTATAAGGCTGAGGGAGACTGCCCTGTCCCTCTCTTTTAGGATAATCAGAGCTCACCCACACTCACTCTGGAGATAGAGGGGATGATTTTCTTCAGAAATCAGCCTGGGTACCCCCTGATGGAGCAGCCGTTATGTCAACCTCCCCTCAAGGAGCAGCCACACAACCCTGGGTTCGAGTCCTGGGGTGGGGTGATGGGGAGCAAACAGTGTGAACAACTAAATAAAAACAAAACAAAGATGTCTCTTCTTCCTCTCTGGTCCTGCCTACTTGTCTTCATTCCTACCTGCACCTTTCCGGAGACAGAAAGAAAGAAAGAAAAGGAAAGAAAAGAAAGAGACCTGGAGAGAGGAAGAGACTCAAGAACTCTGGGCCCACCATGCAGCTTTCCAGCTCCTTCCAGCACTGAGAGAAATGAAGGTAGAACAGTCTGGCATCAGCAGGCCTGTCTGAACTGTCACTGAGTGTCACTGTGGCCCAAAAACTGACTGTGCCCCAAGGGTTGAAAGATGGAGAGGTCAGAGGAGAGCTTCCTAAACCCTTCCAAGTCCCTGATGTTCAAATCCCCACTACTGCCACTGCCCTCCAGTTCCTCAACTATTGGTGAAAGACCCAATGGGAGAAATGCAGATCCAGAAATTAGAATGTGGTGTTGGGAGAGGGGGTTTCTTCACTCCTGAGTAGGACCCTTGGTATCCAAGTCTTGCAAAATTTGCAAAACTTGAAGAAACTTGGGAAACAGAGACCCAGCTGAAATGATTTGCTCAGAGTGGCACAGGAATAGTGTGGCAGTCAGGTCCCCTATCTCCTGTCAAGTGTTCTTCCCATCACGTCTGTCACAGAAGGAAACTTGGTTCTCACCCTCCAAGGAGAGGAGCTCAGCAGTAGTATCTAGAGAACTGCTCCAGTGCACTGGCCGGCGGCTACCAGCCCGGAGAGATGCCTGCTGCTGAGACTCCCCAAAGCACCAAAGGAGTCTTCACCCACGAGTTTAGAAGCCCAGAGGTCTAGCGAGAGCCAGAGTTCAGACAGTGCCCCACCGGCCACTCCGGAGCTTCCGGGCCGCTCTGCTACTTCCTGGGACTCCTTTCCGAGGTCCTTCGATTCTCACCGGGCGCCCACAGCCTTGCGCTCTCTCGGCTCCCTGTGCCCGCGCCACGCGCCTTTGCGCCCTAGGACGCAGCGCGAGCGCGAAGTTGGAGGAGCCTGGAGGGGGCCTCTCTGCTCCTGGCTGGTCTTGTTTATTTCTTTCAGAAAAGAGAAAAGCACACAGCCCTGTTTGTTTCCCCAGCGCGGGTGGTGCGGAGACGGACATATGGACATGTTGCGTTCCACATATGTGTCATCGGTTGTGTTTTCTGTGGGTGCCTGCTTGGGTATTTGTGTGCACGTTCGGGCCGCGCTGGGAACAAACGTGCATCTGTTGAATTTGACAATAAAATCCTACAGCGAAGCTGCGGAGATTGGGGCAGCGAGTCGGGGCAGAAGGCAGAGGAGGAGGGGCAGAGTTGGAGCTTCAAAAGGCGACACCAAAGCGCCGGGCCCAGGTATTATGTCGGGAGAAGGTGAGGAGAGCAGCTGCTCCTTCTCGCGGGGTGTGTATGGGAGCAAGGGTGCGTGTGTCGCTGTGAAGAGTACACACCGATCTGCTGAACATATGTCCCCACAAATCACAGTGTCTCTCCCTCCTCCCGCTCCCCACTCCCTCCCGACCGAGGGCAGAGAGAGGCGCTGAGAAGAGGCGCCGCTTCAACAGGTGTCTTGGTGCGCAATGCACCTTTTCACTTATTCACTGACGACGTCTGCGGCGGGGATAATGCGGACACTTTGTTTCCAGGAGCTGCGCGTGAGCTACGCACGCCCGGAGAGGCGACCCCGAGCGGGAGGGGGGGTGTCTGGAAATAAAGACCTCGGGCGCTCCTGAGGTCCCTGGCCCTCTCCTCCCTTTGTTCCGGGGCTCCCTGGGCTGCAGCTCCTTCGTGCGCCCTGGGGGGTGGCATATGGCGCCCTCTCACCTACTCAAGAAAAAGCAGCAGCCACCCATTCAAGAGCGCACGGGGGGCCCGGAGCCTGAGGGAGGGGGAGTCTCTGAGGGAAAGGTTTCTCTCCAAAAGCTAATGAGGAACCCGCCTTATCTCTCCCCACCCCACCTCCACCATCCTCTCAGCTGGCGCAGCAGCCGTTGGGTGGGGAGCAGCACGCAGGGCAGCGCCAGCCTGCGGAAGCGCCCCAGCTCCCGGCAGATGAAATATGGGGCTGGTGAGCCCCTGGAGACCATATGCTTTCAATAAAAGAAGACAAATAGGGCCGAGATAGGCCTTGCAGCCAACCTGTTATAAATGGGTGGCGATTGGGCCAATGTACACGGGGGCAGGGCCCCCGGGGGGAACGGCCTGCTCAGTGCCAAATCCATGTGTCAGTTTCTGGGACAGGTGTGCCCAGGGGCCAGGGGCCAGGTCTCCCCCCCTCCGGGTTTATCACGGCAAAGGTAATATTGTGCTAACTATGAGTAAACAGTCATTGTGAAAATGAGGGAGAGTTTATCAGAGGCGAACTAGTTGGGGGGTGGCTTAACAATAAAGTTGCCCGCCTTGGGAGCAGGTGACGGCTGGCTGTGAGACTCCCTTGGTAGATGTTTTCCAAAGCACTCCACTTTACAATCTCTTGTAATTATTTATTAAACGAAATCTATTTATTATTATTTTAGCAAACACTGGAGACAGGTGGGGCTTTCTTTTCGTCCTCTCCTTTTGTTTGAAGGGCTGTTTGAAGTGGCCAGTCTCTGCCCGGGGAGCTCGCTCGCCAGATTTTTGTCTTCCTCTTTCAGTGACAAGGCGAAGGCGAGAGAAAGAAGCCCCCTCCTCTGGCAAATCATTAGCTATTCAGCTTCCTATAACCCCCCTCCCTCCTGAACGCTTCTCAAAGAACCCCCAGGCATTGCTAAGATTCCCCCCGCCGACGGGAAGGCGGCCGGGCAGACCGCTGCCTTCCTTCTTTTCCAATCTGCCAGCCATCTCCAGGCGTCAGGCTGTCGCCTGTTTCCTGGGCTCCTTCAGTCTCCAAGAAAGCCTAGGTTTCAGAGGATCGAGTGACACCTGGGTTCTCGAGGTCCTAGAGGCAGTGGCTAGCCCGGGACTTTAGGAATGGGCTGTACTCGCCGCTGGAAGAGCCCCTTTGCAACTGCCGCCTGCGCGCGCGAGTTGCCAACGCCTGCGCCTCCGCCGCCAATTAACCTAGGGATTAATTTTGGAGAGGGGTCTGTAGCTTCCCTGCAGCGTAGATGGAGGACACAGATCCTGCATCTCTAATGCCCCAGGACTCCTCAACCTCTGGCCCCGCCCTCCAGACCTGAAGAAGGACTGCAGAGTTTTGAGTGCCTCTGGGGAACCGTGTCCCAGAAGCTGCGCGCTCCTTGCCCCGACGGCTTTTTGCGCAAATCGAGTGGTGGCGGCCTTCAAGCTCTGGAAGGCCCTAAGCCGGAGGGACTCTGGGGAAGTTGGATTAAAAAATCCAAGTAAGTCCCAGAAGTTTCTCCCAGTCAAGAAATTTCCCCCAAGAACCCCCAGAATCTTCCTTGGTGTGGACAGCACCCTTTAGCGCTTGAAGCAAGCTGGAGCCAAGGCGAGTTCCTCACCCGCTTTTCCTCTGAGGGACACTTCCAGATAAGAATCCTGTCTGTGGCCAGCTCTTCTGGACTCTAGGGAACCATAGAGTGTTTTGATCCCTTATGACCCAGTCTCCCTGCGCCGATCTGGCCTGGGTGCTGAAGCCCTGGGGAAGCAAGCGTGCGTTTTCTCTCAGCTCCCAGTGTGCAGGGATAGAAATCAAGCAAGGCTGAGGTGTGGGGCAGACAAGCAGAGCGATGTAATGTGGGTGGACATTGGTTCCCCTGGGCTCTGAGAGATGGGGCTAGTGCTTCCTTTTCTACTCTGACGCTGTCATTCCTCAGAGACCCAAGTCTTATTTTTCACACTTTGAGATCTCTGGTATTGTCTTGAAAACTGTTTCCTCCCAGTCAAAAGAGACAGCAAGAGCAAGGGAGAATCTAGGGCTGAGAGTCTTAGGGTCTGAGCTCTATGTGGGTTTGATAGACTATGCAGGGTGAGTCACTTCCCCTTTCTGGACCTTTACTTTCCATCTGGAAAAGGGATTCAGCATCTGACTCTTGTGACTAGCAAACAAGTTTGGAGCAAGGTCTGACACAGGTGAGGAGCAGCCACAAAATGTGGAAATGAAGAATCTCTGTGCAGTGCCTTTGTTGGTCCCTAGCCTGACCTCTAGTTTCCATTTCCAGCGGCAAGTGGAAGAGCCTCTGTTGACAGCACCCCAACTGAGGTGGGGGACAGTGCCCCCACTCACACAGTCCCAGAGCCTCTTCTTCTGGCTCCTAGTCATAGCCACCCCTTTCTGCCTAGGAGGTAACTTCATCAGCCAAGGATCCTGGGCTGGTGTGAAGAGGCTAATCCTGTGACAGATATCCTCACCCCATCTCTGTTTCCCATGGGGTCCTCCCACGCTCCCCCATTCTGGCAGGCTCAGGGTATTTGGACCTACTAACCTGGGAGGCAGTCTTTGCATCTTCAGCTTCCTTCCTCTGAACATGTCTTGATTATGAACAAGGAGAGAAATCCCCCTCACCCTGAGTGGCCAGAAGTAGAAGACCACACTGGTGTCCAAGGTGACAACAAAAGGAAAAGGGTTGGGGAAAGAGGGGAGGTGGGTTCAGACTTTGGAAAGATTTCCAGATGGTGACACTAACAGAAGGCTTGGTCTCTACCCTGTGTATTAAGCAGGGATCCCTGGGCTGGACCAGGGAGCTGCTGGCAGCCCCTGCCTGCCAGTGATTGGACAGGAGCACTAAGGGGAGAGAACACTGGCCTGTTTTTCACAGTGCCAGCACCCCAGCATGTAAAAGACACAAGAGTTCACTGTGAACTCCTGACCCACTCCTGCTCCTGACCCCTTCAATACCTGAGCTCTTCCCCCTAAGGTCCTGACCCAAATGCCAGGATATTGTCCATGATTGGTGATAGCATTGTCCTCAGCTTTTCATCAGAGGTGAGAGGCACGAGGTTCTAAGTACCTCTGACTAAGGAGAGGGGAGCATCATCTCAAGGCTAGTGGGGGCTCCTCACTCCCTAGTGAAGGTCTATAAACCTATTAAGCAGGGTCTCTTTTTGTGGTTGGTCACCTCATCCTTCCTCCCAGTATGGCGAGTCCGGGGAAACGATGCTCTGTATGCATTTCCTGACCGGATCCAGCTCAGGAGAGAGCCTGGAGGCATTCGAAATTAGTGGACAGCTCCTCCAAGCTAGTTGTCAGGACACCTGGTTGCTGGTTCGCGCTTTTGTCCTGTGGTTTGGGGCAAGCTGCCTCCCTCTCTGTGCCTAAACTTCCCCGTGTGAAATATTTAGCGACTGGCCGACTCTACCGCGTTCCCAAAGCCGCCTGCAAGGTACCAAGAGAGGATCTGGACAGGTGCCAAGGAAAGAGAAAAGGAGCAAAGCGGTCTGGGACGCACGCGAGCCAGTCGAGGCTCTTCTCACGGGGCGAGGTTCTTTGAGGAACCGAGAGTTGCTGGGACAGAGCCCGCCGGGAGAAAACAAACAGCGGCGCTCCCCTCCCCCGACCTCGGCGCTGTGTCCGGAATCCAGCTGTGCCCAGCCGGGGAGGAGCGGGCTCGCGTGGCTCGGCCCCCGGGCCCCCAAGCTGATTGGCTGGCGGCGCGGGCAGCAGTGGGGCAGGCACGCTCCTGGCCCGGGCTTAGCAGATAAAGCGTGCCAAGGGGCACACGCCTTGCGGCTCTGGAAATCCGCGCCGTCTGGCAGCGGAGCCAAGAGAGCAAGAGTCCCAGGACGGCCTTTACGCTTCTCTCCTCTCCAGGCTGGGGGAACTCCCAGGCGGTAGCGCCTGCATCTCAGCTGAACCTGCAGACGGAAAGACCTCAGCTTACCACTGCTCTAGCTATTCACCGCTGCCTATCCTTGTGCGCCCAGGAACAAGGTAACACCTGGAAGCTGCGGAGCGGTGGGCGGAGGGGAAAGGGGTCCTCTGATCCGGCGTGGGTGGCTTGGTTTTTTCCCCAGCTGATCTAGGGATTTGGGAACTGCTCTTGGGTGCCCGACCTACGCTTACCCATACCCCGCCGCAGGATGGCGCCTCATCCATCGGGTGCGCCGGCTGTAGAAGTGACCCACGAGACAGAGCCGCTCTTCCTGTGCGCCTCGGACGACGAAGTTATCTGCGTCGCGTCCGCTCCGCCCAGCCCCACTCGCGTGCCAGGGGACTGCGCCGAGGCAGACGGTGGAAGCTGCCGCGGGGTAACCAGGAAGCTTCGAGCTCGGCGCGGGGGCCGCAGTCGCCCCAAGAGCGAGTTAGCGCTGAGCAAGCAGCGGCGCAGCCGGCGCAAGAAGGCCAACGACCGCGAGCGCAACCGGATGCATAACCTCAACTCCGCTCTAGACGCGCTGCGCGGCGTCCTGCCCACCTTCCCAGACGACGCGAAACTCACCAAGATCGAGACGCTGCGCTTTGCCCACAACTACATCTGGGCGCTGACTCAGACGCTGCGCATAGCGGACCACAGCCTCTACGGGATGGAACCATCTGCGCTTCCCTGCGTGGAACTGGGCAGCCCTGACGGAGGCTCCCTGGGAGACGGGGGATCCCTTTACTCCCCCGTCTCCCAGGCGGGCAGTCTGAGCCCCGTAGCCTCACTGGAAGAGCGCCCCAGACTGCAGGCACCCGCCTCCCCTGCCTGCCTGCGCGCCGGCGCCCTGGCATTTTCAGACTTCTTGTGAAGGGAGGAGCTTTCAGCAGCTGGGCGGTGGGTGCTGGGAGCAAGGAAAGAAGTTGTCGGGGATGCAGCAATGCCCCGCAGGAAAGCCTGCTCCTCTTCTCTCTTGCTGGCTGATCCCTGGAGATTCCCGGGGCCTGGTTCAATCCGCCGGTCCTCCGTACTGTGTCAACTGCAGCCTTTGCCAGTTGCCCGCACAAGTGGATGTTACAGGCTGCCCGAGTTTTTAGCCCCGTCGCTGCAGCCAAAATCTCTTGCAAAGACGAGAATAGTAGCAGCACAAAGTTAGAGACGACCTCGGTCTCACTGAGTCTGTCTCTTACCACGCCTCCCCAGTGTGATTTCATCAATATTTGGTCTCTCCGTGTTTGTTCCCCTATCCCAGCGACTCTTCTGCAACTTTGTGGCTGACCCTCTCTTCCAGTTCCTACTAAGTACTTGGTTTCTGGTCACTCCACTCGGCCTTAATCTACGGAGGCGATTGCCCGCCTTCTCCTCTGCACTTTTTGGAGCCAGAGCTCTCCCTGGACTGGAGATCTGGCTGTGAGCTGGGAAAGCACAGCTTGGCTCATGGAGCACCTCCCCTGCCTCTCTGCCCTTAGAGCGCCCGGGCTTTTAAGCAGTTTGTAAATTACATTACATTTCTTGAAATGAATTTTGGTGCGGTAAATGACATAGTCCCCTCCCCTGTTTTATATGTTCGTATTTATTGATGAGATTTCATAGTGGAAAAGGTCTATATTTTGTACGTAAGATTATTTAGGTACTGGTAAGTGACGTTATTGCCACTAAAAAAGGACCCCCAAGAAGTCCGTGCAAGGTAACTAGATTGTGCTGAGGGAAGAGTCACAATTTCTGGGACTGAGGAAAGGGGACAGGGTGCCTCTGTCCAGAGAGGGATGAGACTCTAGGATATGAGGTCCGTCCTCCTTCCTGGACTGTGTGGAAAAGGCACATTTGCATTCAGAAGACTTGAAAAATAAGAACTGGAAGGCTCTAAGAAAGCATCGGTCCATTTTCTATAGTTGTATTTGCAGGGCACGAACTTTTATTCCAAACAGTGGTTATGAAGAAAAAGAAGCCTCCAATGAAGGTGATGCCTTGCCCTTTCTGCTAGCCGCTAACCCAGATTTAGACCAACTGTTGTTGCATTTGGAGGAGGGAGGTGGTAATAACTCACACTGAGAAATCCTACTGTGAGCTGACCATCCCAGGAATTTTCCTAAAGTGCTTAGAAGCCTAGGGCAATTTCTAAATGACTTTCAGGAGCTCAACCACTGAAGCAAAGTTGGCTATCGTGTGCTTCTGAGTGTAGAGAAACAGAGGAGGTGAAAGTTTTCCCCCTGGATTTTCGGGCAACCCAACATACCACAACCTTGACTGAAAACGAATATACTGCCTAGGATTTCCTGGCACTGAGTCTTCCCACCCCCCAGGCTCTATGTGGCTCCTGAGACATTGAGAGTTCTGGTATGTTTGAATCTGAAGAATCCACAGAACCCCCTAGGTGGAGGGGGGGGCAGGAAAATGGAGGATAAACACCCCACATTGTGATTTAAACCTGAGTCCTGGGGAAGAATCTAGCCAACATGGGCAGGGGACTGGGAGCCTGTGATAGGTTGCTCTACACTGAGTTAAAGAAAAAAGGTGACTTCTCAGGGGTTAATGCCTCTGACATCTGTCTTTTTTCCTTCCCTTCAAATTGAAACTTTCCTCTTTCCAGGTCCCTAAAGGTAGGTCAGAGAAAATATGTCTCCATTATCAGGGGAAGGATTTAAGGCCAGGAAGGGGGACACAGCAAACAAATGAATGAACAAAGTACTGTTTCATTTCATGGCTTTCATCTAGGAGAAGATTAATGAGTTATCGGTGACCTCTGCAGCAGCCAACTTTCCACCTCAGGCACCACCTGGGGGCAGGTGTCCCGCTGGTCTGAGTTGCACAGACCAAGCTAGTGCCTGCTACTTGCTGGGGGAAGGGTGTGGGCAGACTTAAGAGGCAGGAAGGACTGTCTCTTAACAGTAACACATATAAAGACAACAGTCATTCGAGGCCAAACAATACTGGAACTGGATGAAATATGTGTCACAGTTTGGGACTGTTAATCTGGGACTGGATTGGAAAGCTTACAAAAAAATATGACATTTGGGTCTGAACTAAAGGTTTTGGAAAGGAAATCCTCAAGCAGGAAGATCATTTTCCAGTGAAAGGCTGTGGACAGTAGAATGGGACTCCCTTGGTGCAAACAACCCTGTGAGTCCCAGGTGGCTGCACCACTGCCCAGTTTCTCTCTAGATTGAAAGGTGCTCATTAAGGAGTCATTAGTCACCCAATGTATACAGACTGTCCTCTACCCCCATGAATTAAAAAAAAAAAAAAAGAAGTATGGTTTAACTGGCTAGACTGCTCAGCTGCCACCTGGGGTGGGGGATGGGGGGCTGCCACCTCTACTGGCCAAGTGAGTAGTGGTGGTGGAGAAAGGGTTATGGTTTGGTTGAATTACTGCAACACTGAGGGCACCAGTGCCCAGGATGAGGTCATCAATGCATGTGGAATCAGGTTGAGGTAGGACACCTCACTGGAGTTGCTTTCCAAAGAGTCCTTTATCAAGAAGGGTTCAGAAACATTTCTGGGAATAGCACATAAAACTGTCACAGCAGCATCACTACCGCCACCTGGGAATCTGGTGTTCCTTGGCTTTTAAGGTCAGACTCCTCCCTGGTCTCAGCTGTCCACCCTGCCCATATTTGCATGGTTTCAGAGCCACCTGTGGTCTGGGGTTCTTGCTGATGCCCTAGCGCCCTGATATCAGGACAGGGTCCCAAGTAGAGCAGGAAGCTCAGGTCAAATGACTTTTTCTCCCTCTTTTGCCTTTGTCTGAGCCTTAGCCTGGCTTCCAGAAAAGCCACACATGAATCTTGTGCCACCCCACCCCACCACCATACACACACACACACACACACACACACACACACACACACAAGCAGGTAGATTTATGGCGCCCTGCCCCCACCCCACTCCACCCCCCAGCCAGCAGTGCTGGGGACAAAGCGTCCCAGGGCCATTGGAATGCTAATGTCTGGGAGCCTGAGGCTGGGCTGGCAGAAAGGCAGGCGGGGCCAGGGGCACAAGCGACCCTACAGACTCACTCTGTACCTCCTTTCCCTCAAGGCCACTCAGCCCAGCATCATGTTAGACAAGTGTCTGAGCATGGTACAAAACTGGAGCGTTCCTGATACCCTTTCACTGGGTTTCTGGGTTCCCAAGAGAAGACCATGCATGTGACATACTGAGTTACAGCCCCAATCACACCTCCAGCAGCAATGGAAAAGACTTGTCTTGGCACTGGGGACAGTGTGGGAGACACTGTGTGTGTGTGTGGCAGGGGGGAGGTTAGAGTCTGCTGAGAATATGACCCAGAATAAGCACTGGGTAAATTATACTTACATTTTCACACTCATTCAATTTGTATTTTTGGAATTAATATCCTCCCCTTTTAAAGCATTTGCAGTCAGTGCACAGGAAAAGAGGCTGGGGACACTGGCTTACCTTCAAAGGACCAAGGGCACAAACTGCACAAAGAGCACACGCAATGAGAGACTTGAGGCTGGCATTTCTTCTCTCACTTTCCCACAGCTGCTGAGGACAGGAAAGGGTGGTCACAACCATTAATAAATAAATAAATAAATAAATAAATAAATAAATAAATAAATAAATAAATAAATAAATAAATAATAAACCCAGAGTGTTGGAAATAGGTGACCTGCTCTAGTCCCTCAATCACTCAGTGAGTTGTTGGAGCAAGGTAAGGACTGTGACCTGACTCAAGGACAGCAGTTCAGAGTTCTTTCCCTCTCTGCTCAGTCTACAGTCCTTTGTTCTTTGGCTCCAGCCAAGTTCTCTGGGTCTTGTAAGGTCTGCACCTCAGCCACCTCCTGAACCTCTGGAGCGTTTCCAGACTCCTGTCTGTGCCCTCTGCGTCTGGGATTCCAGGGCCAAGGCTAACAGAAGGTTTGGCTAACTCCGGCCTGCACAGAAGTTCCGAAAGGCGGCGGCGCGTCCCTGGCCATGGTGCTGAAATGATCGCGTCTGTTGGGAGCGCGAGACAAGCCTGGGAACATGGAATTCTCAATACGGAAAATCACCGATGAACCCCCTCAGTCCACATTTCCAAGCAGGAGCTCCTCAGTAGTACCCTGTGAACATGTAGACACAGGGGCCTTTCTGTTTGCCTTCATGTGATGGGAGAAAGATGGACTCTGTGTCTCATGTGTGATCCTAGCAAGGCCCTTTTCTCTGTAGGTGGAAAGACTCCTTTGCAAATAATGGAGCTAGAATTGAGTTACCAGTTAAAGAATTTCTGACATCTGAGAGGTCTGAAGTGAAACAACCTTGGAAATTTACTCTATAGCAGCCCTAACCGAAAAAAAAAAAATTGATTTGAAATCTCAAGAGGAATCTTATTCTTTGGGTAACAAGTTTTAGTTATTCCAAAAACAAAGGCAAAAGGAAGTATATATACTCCAAACATATACACGTGGCAGCAGAGTGGTTAAGAAGGTTACTTTAGAATCATAGTCATGGGTTTGATGCCTGGTACTTCCACTAACTGATGGTTTTCAGTTAAACCCCTTTGCCTCTCTAAGGCCTTTTAAAATCACCTGTGAAGTCAAGACAGTAAGTAGCAGCTACTTAATTGGACTGATTACATGTGTTGCTTTTCATACAGACTAAGTCGCCATAAATGGTAAAAATTATTGTTAGTATTTCATTTGTTTCAAATTCTTCTCATGATCCCAGACTTCTCTGGGGGTGGGGTGCTTTTGTGTGACTATGAGTTCATCTGTACCCCTATAAGTTCCAACAAGCCCAAAGGCCAAGGGCTACCCACCCCTTCCTGGTGATCCTCCCCAATTTATGGCTAGTCTTCTTGAGCTCCAGGATTATATGTCCAAAACAGAATTCCTTTCCCCTAACTCCAAACCATTGTCACCTCTTGTTCTTAATCTCACTAAATAGCATTATTCCGTTATCAACACCAGAAAGCTGGCTTCATACTGATTCTTCTCTCTCATGACCTTGAGTTCTGCTGATTTGTCTTTATCATATTTCTTAAATTTGGCCTCTCCTTCACCACCTTATAACCATTTCCAAACTTCAGGCCAAACTTCCTTAACAGAAAGACCAACTAACAGATAACCCTATCTTTAATCTCCACACTCTTCATGAACCCTCCATACTGCATCCAGAAATCCCATCTAATATTTAAATATAACATTGCTGCTCTTCTCTTTAAAATTGTCAAGTGATTTCCAGTCATCTATGGGATAAAACTCATGTTCCTAAGGGAAGGCTAATATGATGTGAGTTGTGATGTGATATGAATCTGGAATCAGTTCTCAGCTGGTTCAATTCCATTATCTGTATAACCAGAAATAAGTGACTTAAACTTTCTCTCAATTATTTTCTCTATAAATTCCTTTAACAGTGTTTAGTTTAGAGTAATCCTACTTACCATAACAAATTCACCTATAATTCAATCTGAGGTGAACATTCCAGGTGGGTGGGTATATAGCTCTGCTCCATATCATTCAAGGACGTAACCTCCTTCCTTCTTTCTCCAGATCCTAGGTCCTTGCTGTTCACATGGCTGAGGCCATATTGCCATGGTTCCCAGCCAGTGGGAAGGGAAATACAGGAGGGGTGAGAACTACACAAAGTCTTAAACCTTAGACTCAAAAATATCACATTTCACTTCCACTCTCATTTCACAGGGAGGATGTGGTCACATGAACTCTTGTGACTGCAAGTGTTGCAGAGTGCCCAGAAGAAGTGAAGAATGGATTCTGGTGAGGAATGAGCAGGATTCCCCACAAGATTGTTGTCAGGATTTAACTGGATAATGCATGTTACTATTGTTTGTTTTTGTCATCATGAATTACTCATTGTGACCAGAGTAATGCTGCCTCAGCCTCTTAATCACAGTGTCTTTTACTCCGTTTGACATTTACTTTCCAGAAATACTGACCTGCTTGAAGTCTTCCCTTTATACACACTCAGGTACCCCTTCTATGCTTCTTTTTCACACTACAATCTCTGCCCAAATTCTCTCCCTTTCCTTTCCCCAAACCTCCAATATGAACCTCACTGTTTGCCAGAAATACTCTCTGAAATGCCCTTCTCTCTTTGCTCTGAATCCTAACATACCCTATGCATGTGAATATCCTTGCACTTTCCAGATGGTATTGTCATTATCAGTTTGTTCATCTGAGTCCTCACTAGTCTGTAAGATCTTCTCAAGGGCAGAAACTGTTTCTACATCCATCTCTCCAACAAGGGCTCATTCTCAACCATATCACATGTTCTTAATGAGGGAGTTAATTGACTAAGTGAATGAAAGGGATTGCAATTATTTGTTTAGAATTGTCTATCTTTAGCCAGACTGGCTACCACATAAAGGCCAAGGAAGATTTGTTGGCTAAATGAATGCATAAATGAATAATTTATGTAGAGAACCATTATCCTTCCTGCCTTCTACCCACTGTACTGCCAAAGTAACCTGTCCTTAGCTGCTGTTGGCTTTATTTTAGAAGATGCCCCATCTGACTAGCTGAGTTAGGGTTATAACAGTGTCAATGTTCTGAAATCACTACTAATAATGCTAATAGTTGGGTGTGGGTGACTTGACCTCTATCTCTAAGCCAGCCTTCCTTATTCTGTCACCTTAGGTGTCTCCAAGTCTCAGTTTCTCCATCTATAAAAATGAATAAAATCACACCTATCTCACAAGGTTCTATGAAGATTCAAATGAGATGATAAATGTGTCCATACACCGCATGTCCTACCAGCAATTTGAGGCAGAACTCCTGTGTTTTTTTGTTTGTTTTTCTTTTGTTTTTAAGGAAAGGTTCAGGCAGGAATGAAAGTGAGCAGAGGCAGGCAGTCAGGAAAAGAAAGAAACATTTATTTTTTATTTATTTTTTTTTCCCTCTGACCCCAGCACATGAACTTGGGACCTTGGGATGCATGTGGACTTTACTCAGTCAGAGGCTGTGGATCAAACCACTACTCCAGCAGGGTGCTCAGAGGCAAAACTCCATCTCCCATATCATATATACAGATGACTAGCAGAGAAAGCACGGGTCAGGATGATTTTCCCACATTATCCAGATAAAGGTGATATGACTTTTCCAAATCCTAAACCTGTTAATTATGGAAACAAAGTAAGCCTCTTGCTATCCTAACACCATCGCCAGCTGTGTTCCCTCTGTTGTACTAGTTCTCTATTGTTGCATGACAAACTATAAACTTTACTTCAGACTAGAAACATTTATTATACACACCTTCTGTGGGTCAGAGATTCAAATGTGACTTGGCTGGGTCCCCTGCTCAAAATGTCTCAAAAGGTTACTGTCGGAGTGCTAGCCAGTCATGTGAACTCACCTGACTGCCTGACTGGGGACAAATCCACTTCCAAGCTCATTCTTGTGATTGCTGGCAGAACTCAATTCCTTGAACACTAATGCACTGAGGTCTGAGTACTGACTATCTTGGGCCAGCAACCTCCTTCAATTCCTTGCCATGTGGGCCTCTCCACAGCGCAGCTCACAATGTGGCAACCAGCTTCCTTCAGAGCAAGCAAATAGCAGGTGGGAGGACGCCCAAGACAGAAGCCACAGACTTTTTGTAATCTAATCTCGAAAGTGCTGTTTTACCAGCTTTACCACATTTTATTCACTAAAACAAAATAATTACATCCAGCTCTTAGGCTAGGTGAGTAGCTTACACAAGAGCATGAATACCTGGAGGCAGGGATCTTTGGGGACCACCTGAAAGAGTTCCTATCACAGCAATAGTAGAATTTTTGCAGAAGAAGCACATTTGCGTATGAGCACCCCCCACCCCCCACCGCCACTGCCAGGGTTCAAAAGAAAAAAGCCCAAGTGATCTGATTCCTGAAGCTAAAGCAGATGACCCGTGTCCCAGTGCTGGATTAGTTCCCAAAAAGGGCCCAGGATGGCTGCTGCTAAGTGAGAATTTAAGTCACTCTAGCTGATCTCTAGCTTCCATCCATTTACTGCTTTCACAGGGCTCCCCGCCCCCACTCCTGGAGGCAGAGATTTAGGACATCTGGGACCTGGACACTGTACCCAAGGGAGGGAAATTTACTGCCGCTGGAGAACCAGGGCCTGACTTGGGGTCTTGAATGCATCTTTTTCCCCTTTGCCTCGGCTTTATTAGGTTAATCATTGCTTGAATCGGTTGCCATGGTTTGGGCAAACCCATGGAGACTCTGTAATGAAGCCTGAAAGACTCAGATCCCGTTTATCATCCCCAGTGTTTGGGAGGCCCAGAGCCTCATTTGCCTCCCCCAGGGTCTGGGCACCACCCTTCTGCTTGGGGCCCCCAGGCCCCTTTTGAACGAGGAATGAACAGGTGGCGACTTGGAAGAGAAGAAGGGACCCACACAGGTGGAGTGAACAGGGCACTACACATTCCCTTACCACACACACACACACACACACACACACACACACACACACACACGCACTCTCCATTCTAGGAGTGCAGAGGTACACAGGTAGCTCATCTCTGCCAGACTTTTCTTTCTGGGGAGTGGGAGGGAAAGAACTCAATTAGAAAGGTCCTTGGCTATGCTTCAAATTAGGGCGCGTGTCTTGGCAGATCCAGGTGTTGTCACAACTTTATTCCCTGGACATATATTGAGCAGATTAGCAACCTTGTAATGAGTTGAAAAAAGATGGGGCAAGGCTCAGTGGGGAAATGGAAGCCTGAGTTCAAGGATATCCAGTGATGGTACAACCAGGGTAGGAATTCATTGTGGAAATTTTCAAAAGTAGAATAGCCCATTAAACATATATGCATCCATTATCCAGATTCAACAATTATCAACTCAAGAATCAGTTATATTTCACCCACATTCCCACCCATGCCCCCCACTCCCCAAACTAACTCTGTGGTTTATTTTGAAGCAAATCTAGACTTCATACGATGTGAATAATAAATACTTCCCCAGTATCTTGTTTTACTCAGCAAAATAGAGTGCAGCAGTTGAGATCACTGATTCTGAAGATGGGCCCTCTGCATTCAAATCTGACCTCTGCCCTTCCCAGCTGTGTGATTTTCAGCAAGTGACCAAATGTTTGATTTCCTCAACTATACAAGGATGCAATGTTACCTTTCCAATAGGGTAGCTGTCAGGGTAAAATGGATTAACGTGAGGCAAGTGCTCAGCATCCATGCCAGGTGTACAGTAAAGTGTGACTTTGATTATTTCCATTCTGATAACACCTATACCACCAGCAGTGTTCCTAGTAGGCCATAGCAGGTGATTGGC
Source organism: Solenodon paradoxus (assembly GCA_004363575.1). Lineage (NCBI taxonomy): Eukaryota > Metazoa > Chordata > Mammalia > Eulipotyphla > Solenodontidae > Solenodon > Solenodon paradoxus. The sequence goes on from RJWH01003682.1 coordinate 104,787, forward strand.
TCTTGGTCTCGAGTCCAGGTATCTTCGTATATTCTCCTGGCATGGAGGCAAGTGCCTTCTTATCACTCTTTACCTGGCACTGGGCTCTGAAAACACAGAACTCAGCAGTGAGCCTGGTGGCAGGTCCTGAGGATCCCCAGCCTCTACTGGTCACAGACCACTTAGCACTGCACCAGAACCCCCAGTAAGACCAGGCTCCACCTTCTCCTACTCCTTGTATTTTTAGGTTTGTGGCCTCTTTGTTGCTGATCCCACTTGTGATCAGTGGCTGAAATGATATATGGGTCTGAAGGTTGCACGCATGCATGGGCATGAGTGGGCACATGCGTCTGTGTGTGTACGTGTATGCATGTCTGGGTGTGTGAGTTGTCCCCTACATGTGAACTAGTGCATGCTGATACTCTGTCTGTGAGGGAGACCCCAAAAGGTCTTGAGACCTGTCCTCTTGCAGCCCCTGGTTAACTGACAAAGACCAGAGAAAGATTGGCCAAATGAAGACCCAAAGGTACCAGCATAGCACTGAGATCTCCTGGAGGAGGTGGGGAGAAAAGCAAACTCTGCCAAAGATGGGAGAGAGAAAACAAGAGAGAGACAGGCAGGGGGATCCTTGGAGACTGAGGACAGAGGAAGGGAGACCATCCTTCTGGGTTGGTGGAATAGTTGAGGTCTCAGTCCCAACAGCCAACCTTTCCAGGAAAGGTTTATTCCAGGAAATCACCACATCCCCAGGATCAAAGCCCTAAAGGCTTTCCCTGGATCGAAAGGACGTACTCACCCCTCCCCTCTATCTCCTTTCTGTAAAATGCCCACTAGTTTTTTATTGAGTGTTAACTAGGCCTAAGCACAGTTTTAGCGCTGTTCATTAATCTATGAGATTATTCTCATTTTGCAAATTATGAAATTGAGGCAGAGAGTAAGAAAGTAACATGGGACAAGTTGCCCAGCAGGAGACAGAGTTAGACTGGAACTCAGGTTCTCTCAAACCCAAGCACCTCTGCTAGGCTGCACCCCTGCCGTGTTCTTCTTTCCCTTCTTTTTTAAGTTTTGATTTTTCCCATTTTCAACATGTATAAAGTAAGACGACAATAACACGTCCTCATGCACTGTCACTCAGCTTCCATAACCATCAGTTCATGGCCAACCTCGTTTTATCTATTCACTCCTATCCTGCATGTACACTTTTATTTTTTAAAGGAAAGGTGCAGGCAGGAGTGAAGGTGAGTAGGCAAACATGCAGGAAGGGAGGAGAGGAGGAAACAGTTTTATTTTATTTCACTCGTACATTGTGGTGGGTGCCCCTGCTCTTCCCACCCCAAGATGCAAACCCAGGTCCTTGGGATGTATGTGGACTGTGCTCCATCAGAGGCAGGGGATCTAAGCACAGTTCCACTAGGATACGCCTTTTGTGTAATATTTTAAAACCTACCCAGACAGTGGTCATCCTACTTGTAAACACTTTAGAGCCTTTTAAAAAAAAAAAAATAAGAGGAGAAGGAAACACTTTCATTTGTTTATTCGTTATAGGTTGCTCCCCCTGGTCCAGGTCCTCAGGCTGTACACAATCTTTGCCCCAGTCGCAGGCTTAGTGCCTGTGCCTCCAGGGCACACCTCAGTGTCCAGTTCTAAATGCCACCACATTCCACAAACATGACCACAGGTCATTCGTACACCTAATGCAGTGACCAATTCTGTCATGTGATGTAATACCCAGTCATATTCAAATGCTGTCAGTCTTCTTTTACAAAAATGCACAAAGCACTCTCATTACAGAGTCTTCTCTTTCCCAGTGGGTGAGCTGGGAATCCTGCTAGAGGCCAGGACCAAGGCCAAGGCCAAGACTCCCAGCCCTGCCGAGCTGCAGCTACCTCCAAGTCAGTTCCCTTCTTGCCCACCACACCAGCCCCACCTTGAAATGTGATGCCCAAGCTTCCCGGCTGCCCCACACATTCCCAGTTTCAGCACCACATGTGCCCTGTCCCAAACAAACCCAGGTGGAGTCGAAGCTGGGTGCCACCCCCCACTCCAAGTTCCACTGTGGTATCACCCACAGGGAGCTGGGGGGTGGGGTGGGGCGGGGAGCCAGATACTGAATTTCAAGAGCCCTTGAAATGACAAGTAATTTACCAAAACCTTGGAGAGGCCCAGGCATGCCTGGCTCCATCAAGGAGCAGTCCACTAGCCCCTAGCCGCCAGCAGAGAATTAGGATCTTTTCACACCCAGGGGCCAAATTCAGCAGTCTCCTCCCTCTGTCTTTTTCCCTCTCCAGATCTAATGACAACCCAAAGAGCTCCTGATAGGGTTTTAAAAGATGCTCTTCATTCACCGTCCACCAAGCATGAAAATCCAGCTTGCCTGTCTCCATTCTTTGCCCAACAGGCCTGGCTGGCCTTGGGCCTGCAGCCTCCAACTTGTCACTCACTTTTCACTTCCTTTTGTTGGATTCCCCTTTATTTCATTCTTCTGTCTCCTCGGTCCACCCTCCTCTCCCCCTCCTCACTCCATCCCTCTCCTTCCCCTCCACCTCCCCCGGCACTTCCCAGTTCCTCTGTCCACACACAAAAAGCAGCAGACCAGCCTGGGAATTTCTTTACAGTCCCCATGCCCCCACCCCCATCAGCCTCTTCTCACTCATTGCTTTTAAAATATGGGAGAAAAAGCCAACAACAGCTAAAAAGGGCTCCAGATCTTGGAAAGAAATTGCCTCATGCCCCGCTGGAGATGGCCTCAAGGATCCCTCAGTCCCTTCCTTTGACTTCACAGCTGCAGAAACTAAAACCCAGAGAGGGGAAGGGACTGACCCAAGGTCACACACACACAGTGGTCATGGCAGAGCAGGGCCCAGAGTCAAGAGTTCCAGCTTCTGAGCCTGGACACCCTACAGCGGACCTAACCGCTGCTTCACCAGGGCACGAGGGGGGCAGTGCTTTTAATGAAACTAAACTGAAGCAATTTGGGGGCCAGGCTGATCTCAACACTTTGGACTTCTTATCAGCCTCCTTTGGCTTTGTTGCCAGGACCAGGGACTAGTAGCCAAAGCTCTAGACCCAAGTGAGACGGGAGGACAAGTAAGAAAGAGGCCTGTGTTTAGCAGTGAGCCGTTTCCCCTTCTAAGAGATAGCAGCACGGGGAGGAAAGGGGAGAGCTGCTCCCACCTTTTCCAAGAGCAGGGCAAAGAGAGAAGCCTTTCTCAGAACCCAGGAGCAGGTGCAGGACGTGGCCCCAGATGTCCCTGTCTGGAGCCAGGTGACACAAAGGAGGAAGAGAGAGACAGGAGGGCGTCTGCTAGCATCTGGCTCCACCAGTCCTCCGTGTCACCTGTGTGCTGGGCCCTGCGTGTGTTCCAGTAGAGAGAGGCTGCTGCTGGGTGTGGTGCCTCACAGGCCTCCGAAGCAGGGCAGGTCAGACTCGTGAGATCTCCACTGTGACCTGACCCACACATGCTCCCTGAGGCTTCACTCTCACAGATGGCACTACCCACCTGCCCAAGCTAGACCCCTGGGTGCCATCCTCACCCTGGCCCTGTGGGTCCTGCCTCTGCAATGTCTGTGGAGCCCACCTTAGCCTCTCCTCCCAGCTTTCTCCTTTGGCTCTTGACAGCACTGTTGTCCCAGCTACACAGAGGTCCCTGCCTGGAACCTCCCTGTCACCTTTCCCCTGATCCAGCCCACACACCATAGCCTAATCTTCTCACTAGTGCTCATGTGTCTCCTGCGCACAGAGCTTTCCATGGAGACAAGAGGAAATTATCAGCAACTGCATAAACATGTCAGCAAGAGGTTTAGAATTCCTATAGTATCATCATACATGGAAATCATAGTTTGCAAGGGTAAACATTAGATACAAAGGAAATGTTCAACCATAGAGGATTGATTTGATGACTATATATATTCAGATAATACTATGCTCCTGTTGAAAACTGTTGTGAAATAATTCATGTCAGCATGTTCACGATGTATTATGAAGGATGAAAAAAAATGATTTTAAGTAAAATGGCAGACAAGACAACTTGCAAACCACTCCACTAGACAATATCTAGAAGTTCTGGTTTAAAGATGATAAGTATTCTTTTAGAGGTTACAGTATGAAACTATTTGCACATAAGATGCATGCATATTTATGTGTAAGAAAATATCTGGAAAGACATCTAGGGATTTCTTGACTAGACAATGCAAACAAAAGGTTTTCTTTCATTTCTAAATTTTGTTTATTTTTGGCTCCGAGTTTGTATTCTTTTTCCTTTTTTCTCTTTTGTTTTGAGGAAAGGTGCAGGCAGAAATGAAGGAGAGTAGGCCAACAGACAGGAGGAGAGAGGAGGAAGAAGCACTACATTTATTTTCATTATTTTCCTCTTTAGTTGTTCACACTGGTTGCTTTCTCCCTGGACTGGGACTTGAACCCAGTATGTGTCATGTATCCAGGGATAGGCGGCTGCTCCACCAGGGCATGCTTATGTTATTTTCTGATCACAGGGCAATGCTAACAGTTTAAAATTTTCATGAATGCATTTTTTTAACAAAATGCCTTTGGTGGGATGACAGGAATGACTTCTTTGATGGGGAGCCTCAGCCTGAAAACTTGGTAAGACAAGCATGGGTCCGAACACTTGGTGCAGGCTCTGGGGTAGGAGGTTCAGATGTCAACGAGCCAGGAGCAGAGGGGGTCTGAAGTCTTTCACCTAGTCTCAAAGGCTAATGATCTTTCCTTTTCCCTCTCCAATTTCCCACTGGGTCACATGGGGGTGGAGGAAGCCTGTACAGGAAAAATGAGCCAGTCCATTGTTCTGGCATTAGTTGGTTTTTCCCCACGTGTCCTGCACTGTGGTAGGTTCTCTGGGAATTTAAGGTAGATCCTGAGTTCAAGGACCTGGTATGTTTATGCTCAGGAAATGAGCTGCCAGAAACTGCACTTTATTTGGTTAAACATTAAGGTGGCACTTTGTAAAAATTCTAACCATTTTAAAGGAGAATCTAGTAGGTTGAATAGTGCACCCCTCACCCACCCCACCAACCACCAAAAAAAAAGAAGGATCCGTCTTCCAGGAACCTGTAAGTGTGACTTTAATTTGAGGAAGGGTCTTTGAATTTATAATTAAGTTATGAAAATGAGATTATCCTGGATTAAATGGACTCCCAATCCAGTGTTGAGTCCTCAGAAGACAAGATGAAACAGACACTATGACCCAGAGAAGAGCATCATGTGACATCAGGGGCAGAGATCGGAGTTAAGTAACTCCAAGTCAAGGAGTTACTTGCTAGAAGCCACCAGTAGCTGTAAGAGACAAGGAAGGACTCTCCTCTAGAGTTTTTAGAGGGAGCAGAGCTCCAATAATGTTTTGATCTCAGACTTCTGACTTTGAGAACAGGAGACAATACATTTCTGTTATAAGTCACCCAGTTTGTGATCATCTGCTATGGCAGCCCCAGGAAACGAATACACTTTCTTGAAAACAGTGCATCTTTCTGTACAATCTTACATGGAGCCCATGTCATATGTCAAGTGGCAAATAGTAAAATCTCAGCCAGTGTCAGCTCCCCATATCCACTGTCTTGAGGAACAGGGAGTTGCCAGTGTCGGTGTAGCACTCCTGGAGCATCCAAGATATGCTCACACCTCTGTCACACGACCTCTGTCACACGACCTCTGTCACATGACCTGGACTGCTTGGGGACTGAGGTCTTCCCTCTACTATCCTGGTCTCTGCTACTCTAGGTTGCTGTCCCTGTCACCTACGGCCTAGACATTCAGTTACCCAAACTCGCTGAGACTGTGTGCAAAAGAATCAAATGGAGTCTTAAGTCAGGCATGTGGGCCTTCCCTTTGAAGGGCAGGTGTGAGCTTTGGGTCTTGGACTTGGTGCCATTGGTTTGATACCACAGGATGGGAGAGCAGAGGCCTCATCTTGTGGGGTTGGAGCAAAGATTCCATTGTACCAGGTGCGGGGCTCAGAAGTATAGACTTTACGGTGGAGGCGAACTTGCTCAGACGGGTACAACACCTGACCTAAGCTTGTGTCAGAGGACAGGGCTCGGGAATGTATGAAGTGGCCCAAGCCAAGTTGGGAGAAGAGTCCTAGGAAGCCACCACGAGGAGGTAGAGCTTTGAAAGATGGAAGAACCTCAGGACAAAGAGACAATGACAGATAGGGAAACGAGCATGGAATTTGAGCCTAAAGACCAGTAGCTGTTAACAATTGGTGGATAGCCTTCTAGACTTTGTACAGTCTAGAAGGAGATAGACAAATAGATAGATGATATATTCACATATACATAAATATTTATATACTCTACTTTTGTCATACTCTGTTTATTTCACTCAATATATTATGCACATTTTTTTCAATCTCAATCCTGTCATTTGAATTTCTATGTTAATTGCTTTTATTTTCTTATCCATACAAACATTAGTATCCCATGTGTTTTGCTCTGAGGCTGAGGGACGTTTAAGGAGAAACATTACAGCATGGCAGATGTGCGTGGGGAGGGTCTGCTGTGGTCCTGCACTTCTAGAGGGACTTTATCACCCTCCTGCCTGGGGGACTAAGGCTCCACAAAACAGCATGGCCGGGGGAGGTGTCAGGACAGAGCCTTTTCCTCCTGCTCCTCATCCATCAGGCTGACAAAGCTGACCCCCAGCAAGGCTGCAGCCCCAGCTGCTGAGCAACGGCAGGTCTGGAGAAGGAGACCCTCCCTGGGCCCTCAGCACCCTCCTCCTAGGTCAACAGAAAGAGTAGGCTCTGTCTGCCAGGTTGGGACCAGGAAGATTAATGGAGCAGGTGCAGGCTGGGGTGGGACAATCACCTGGCCCAACAAGTTCCCTCCCGGAGGTTGAGGGCTAACCCAGGCTGAGAACCAAGCCTGATGTTGTTCAGCCTGGGTGGCTTTGACGGGAGGTGAGCTGGAGCCCCCACACTGCCGCTGCTGCCCACCCTTCTCCATCTCACCTGGCCTCATTCAGTCTCCAACTGGGGCCTCGAGAGAGACCCTGGAATTCAACCTGCGGCACTCAGCTTTAAAATAAACGCTTTTCTTGTTTCTTCAGTTTCCCACGTAACTCACTGCAGAAAAAGACAGATTAGCAAAATATTATAAATCCCCTGTTACTCTCACCCGCTGTTAACATTTGGCAGATATTATATCTCTATTTCTATCTACACACATATACATAAAGATGAGAGTGAGAGAGAGAGAGAGAAAACACTCTATACTTTTTGTCTTACAATCTCTTTGACATTTAATATACTGTGACCATCTCTTGGTGCCAGTGACATATAGATCTACTTCATCCTTTAAGTTAGTACACATATTCAGGTACAGTGTCATTGTACAGCTGACCAAAAATCCTCTGTTGAATATTGAATTGTACCAAATTTTGCCCATTACAAATAACTCCAAGATGAATATTATTATACACTTATCCTTTTATTCTTTAAGAATATGTCCTAGAAGGGGAACTGTTAGGTCAGAGGATATGTACCTCTTCAGGGTTTGACACATCTTGCAGGAGCTCTATCCTTATGTTTACTGGAGGCTGTGAACTGTCCATCCTGTACCGGGGTGGGGGTCGGGAAGAGGGCCGTCTGTGGACAGAACTCAAATTGAGACCAGCCCAGCATGGATCCCACTGTCCAAAGGATTTGTCATGCAGCCTCCCAACCAGGGAGAGAAGTTGCCGACCAGGCAGGTAAGGAACCCCCTGGGCTTGTCAAGAAGCACTGAAAACTGCATAGAAATCAGGTGGCGAAGAAGAAAATCTCCAGGGGAGAGGAAATCAGAGAGGACTTCCCAGAGAGGGTATACTTTTGCCTACCTGGGAAGGCTGTTCAGCAGGAGTCTTCCAGGGGGACCAGGGGGAAGAAATGCCCCACATTTCGGCAGGTATGGGCTGTGGAGACAATCAGAGCCCACCCAGAGCCATGTCAACCCTTCCCACTCCAACTGAGTCTTCAAGAAGGCAGAGCCTTGCCCCGTGGCCAGACTTAATTCAGTAACAGAGGCGCCCACCCATGCCTCACTTTATGAAGTGTGCCACTCACGGAAACTCTCTACCCCTCAGTTCTCTCATCCACAAGTAGGGACGATAGTCACATCCTGCTGTGTCTGAGGAGACTAAGGACAATGCGTGGCGTAGTGGCCTGGGCCTTTATAAACTATGACTGGTTTTAGGATCACTCATCAAAAAGTAGACGTGCTTTCTAGTTTTCAATTCTAAAATCTAAAGTAGATCGTATTTCTATAATCTTATTTCTAGACTCAGTTGTCTGCCTGTAGGGCACCCAGCAGCTCAGTGGAGAGCTCCCAGGACCCGCTCCCAAGGGGAGGGAGAGAAAATGGACAATTCTTGAGACCCGACTAAGTACTGCCACTCCACTGTCATTGCATCTTTACAACATGCCTAGAGAAGAGGAATCACTATATGGCCCCATTTGGCAGGTGAAGAAACTGAGGCTCAGAGCACTCATTAATTCACCATGGTGGACACAGTTCGTAGGCAACTGGGACTCAGTTCTAGATCTGGTCAATCCCATCGCCCTTGAGCTATCCCTGGGCTAGATTATCAGCAGAGCTGAGATTACTTCTTAGTAATATTTAGGATGGGAGCCTTTTGGAGTATAGCTTGGCCCCTAGGGCTGATGAGTGCGGGGTCTGGGGCTGGAAGGCAGGGACTTCTACAGGCTTCCCCGCCCCACACCAACACCATCACTGGCCTCCTCTGCATGGGGCAGCCAGCTGGTGACCCGACCTTGTGCCTCTGACAATGATTTAACCACATTGGTGGGGGGTGGGAGGGTAATCTGTAAACCAGCCAGTAGGAGGAGGAGCTTTGACTCCAGCTTCTTGGCTCCACTACTAGTTGGGAGGTGGGCGGTGGGAGGAAGAGGACCCAGTAAGAGACCAGGGGACCTTCTGAATCTGCTGGCATTCCCTCCACCATGGAAAACCAGGGGCCCACTGAGCTCATGCTGTTCTGTGTCTCTCCCCCACCCTAAGGCCAGATTCCCTTTGTGTAACCTCAGACAGCTCTGAAATATTATCAGTCCTCTCTTCATCTGGGCAGAGTCTGACTGGCCACAGAATATTGCAGAAATAACACTGGCCCAGAAAGCCAGAGACTTGCATTCATATCACTGCTTCCTTGTGTTTGTGCAGAGGCCCCAGAGGAAGACCTGCAGGGGCACACAGGCACCTGCATGAATGCTAAGTGACCAAGCAGGGATGTGGTCACGGAGAGGCACAGATCCCTAGAAGGGCCAGTTGCTCATAAGTCCAGCCTATCATTTCTATGTAGCAATAAAGACAGACATTTCCAGAAGAAGCTAGAAATTCAATTTTGTGTAAAATTTTCCAAATATTAGCAAATAATTGGGGAAAAAAATCAAGCATAGTGTAGGTCAAACTAAATGTAGTGTTAGGCTGGGATCTCTGGTCTAGACACAGAAACCATGCAGACTAGAGGGACCCCATTAAATATTGTCTAGCATATTGTCTGCTTGCAGCCTGTGCCTTTGCTATAACTGGTCCGAATGAGGGGGCCATGGGGAGACAGTGGAGACTCTGAGCAGGGAATGAGGAAGGCACACTGAGACCCTTCTCTCTGCTAGGCTGCCCTGAGGCTCCTTTATGAAACCAGGGTCCACCACCCCATCTTCCTTTGTGCCTTTTCCATCTCTACTGCCCCAGAGTTCTAGGACTCCGGAATCTAGGCTCTGAGGTTAACTACATAAGGCAGGTTAGGGGGGCCCTATTATCACCTTGGTTTGCCAGGGAGTTGATTGGCAAGCTGCCCACTGTGGTGTATGGCAAGAGGAGTTCCCAATAAACATTGATTTTTTTACCGATTCAAGACATTAGACAAAAAGAAAGGCAAATAGAGACCAAATATCACATTTACCATGGGTGAAACTCATCTTGAAGAGCACAGCTCTTGGTATGTGGGATTCCTAGCATGGAAACCTAGAATTACTCAGACTTGCCAACAAGATCACAGGCACACTTGCCCCTCCACCGGTCTCCCCAACTCACAAGGACACAGCTTCCTGAAGTAGCCTGCACCCACAAAAAAGAGCTGGCTGAACCACCTGAGCCCGACTTGCCATGCCACTCAATATTCCTGGACCAGAATGAGGGGCAGAGAGCAGAGACCGGGTGTGTTACACTGATGGGGTCCTAAACACAGAAGGAAATTTTAAGACTCCATGTTGTCTCTGCTATGGGCTTACTCGCTATATTTGTTATTCTCTTAGAGTTTGCTCTAGGACTTACAATATTCTTCCTTAACTTATCACAGTCTGCCATCAAATAATATTATACCATTTCATGTATAATGCAAAAAATTTACAAGAGCGTAATTCCATTCTCACCTCCCATCCTTTATACCATTGTTGGTATACATTTTCTACACATACTAAAAGCCTCCAAATATAGCATTATTATTGATTTGTCATAATTTTTAAAATATTTTATAAATACCTATATGTCTATTGTTTCTTCCCCTCTCTCTCCCCCTCACCCCCCATTCCTTTGTGTGGATCCAATTGTCTCCCTTTAGGAGAAGGTAACATCTTTCTCTGTCCTAAAGAATTCCCTATAACCTTTTTATGGAGCAGATGTACTGGCAGCAAATTCTATCAACTTTAATTTGTTTGGAAATGCCATCATTTTATCTTCATTTTTGAAAGATATTTTCACTAGAATAGAATTCTAGAGTGTCTTTTTTTTTCTTTCAGTGCTTTAAAGATTCGTTTCATTCTCTTCTGGTTTGCAGAGGTCTGATGAGAAGTCTGGTGTGATTATCTTTGTTCCTGATGCAAATGTCTTTTTTAAAAGTTATTTAAGTGTTTTCAAGATTATCTCCAGGCAAAAGTGATGGGGATGTGATCCTTGTCCAGATAAATAACCTCTCCCCTGCTCCCTCAGTTATAGGGTCAGGAATGAGGACATGATTAAAGTTGGGCCAGTAACAAGCCTTCCTCTTATTTTCATATGGAAGCTAGGAGAGAAAAAATTTTTCCTGGGGCATCACTGGTCTGGATTGATGTAAGCGCACATCTGTCTGTGGTCATATTCCTTACTCCTCTTGTCATCTCTGCAGTAGAAGAGATCAGAACAGACAGCTGAGGAGAACAGCAAACATGTATGACACTCCTGCAGCCTCAGAGGCCAGCTCCACTTCTGCACTTTCTCTTTATATGATCCAATCATTTATCTTTTAACTGGTTTGGTTTATTTTCTGTCACTTTCAAGCAAAAAGAATCTAACGGGAAGATGGTGACCTGTTAGGGGTGAGTTTCAGAGCAACTAGGAATTCACCTATTCTCCAGAAACACTGAGGAAAAGCAGGCACAGAGGCTGTAGATATAACAGCCTTCATGACAACAAAGGGTAGGTGAGAATGTCCGGTTCAGAGCTGTACCACAAATTTTGTGACTCAGGAGTCCGGCTTTGACGGATGGAGTGGAACTGTGGGAGGAAACGGGCCCCCTAGACAGTCACTCCAAAGCAGCAAAGAGCCTGCTCAGCGGGACCTGGACCTGGAGGCAGGGGAGACTGTATTGGCACAGGGCAGAAAAAAAAACCAGTGCCTGGGGTCACAGCTGGAACTCGAGCAGTGAAATTACACTGGACACCACAATAACAGAAGACAGCTAGGGGAATTCTCTACGCCAACCTCTCCCACAACCATGTTGCAGCCCACCCAAAGGACGTCCCACCACTAGATATTGCACCACCAGATATCCTGTCCCCAGGATTAAAGTAAGAAGGTATATCCCAGCTGAGACAAACCCTCAACACTACCCACTAGCACCACCCTGTGGAAGGAGGTTGAACTGCAGCCCGATTGCCAATTCTGGACCACCAAAGAGGCGCTCACCCTACAGAACACGATAACAGCAGGGAAACTGAACCCACAGAAGTGTAAAGGGAATGCCTGAACAGAACAAAGCCTCAGAGAAATATATGTGAAATGGTGGATTCAACCAAAAACTCAGCACAAAATCTGAATACAGCAGACATCTACAAACTACCTGAGGGTGACTTTAAGGCAACAGTGATAAACATATTCATGGAAATCAAGAAAACAATAGAGGAAGTAAAAGAGAACAACAAAAAAGAGAAGCATTGAAGCAAGAAATAAAAGAATTGAAGAATACGATAGCCGCACTAAAGAACTCAATAAAGGGACTCAAGAATACATGGATGTAGCCTCCAGTTCAATCAGTAAGATAAAAGGGCAGAAGAATGGACTCAGGCAAACCAGAAAAGGAATAAAAGAATGCAAAGAAATGAAGACAGCATTAGAGACCTATGGGATAATATTTTTTTAAAAATTGCATCATAGGAGTCCCAAATGAAGAAAAGAGGGAAAGGGGTGTGGGGGGAGGGGCGGGTAGAAACTGTATTTGAAGAAATAATAGCTGAGAATTTCCCTAACCTGAAGAATGAAGCAAACCTCCAGACCCAAGAAGCTCAAAGAGTTCCTAATGAAAGAACCCCAAGCAGACCTATACCTAGACGCATTGTCATTAAAATGTCAAAAATACAAGGTAAAGAAAGAATCTTAAAAGCATCAGGAGAAAAATGAGTCACATACAAAGGAGTTCCCCTAAGATTGTCAGTGGATTTCTCAGCTGACACTTTACAGGACAGAAGGGAATGACATGATATATTCAAAGTGCTAAAAGAAAAGGATTTTCAGGCTAGGATACTATATAATGTGAGATTATCATTCAGAACTGAAGGAATGATAGCAAAGTTAAAGGATAAGCAAAGTTAAAGGAATTCATCACCACAAAACCAGCTCTACAAAAAATATTTACGGATAGTCGCTAAAGTATAAAGAAACCCCACATAAAAACAGTAGCACAGCAAATATAAAAAGTAGGGAGTAGGAGAGAATACAAATGTGGTTGGTTAGAATAAGGGTGAAACTAATCTGCTTTCAGATAAAAATAGGAAATAAACAGAGAAATGTAAATGCTAACTGCAAGGTAACTTCAAAATGTATCTCTAGGGAAAAACCAAAGAAGAAAACAAAAAGGTAAAGAAATCAAAACCTAATTACATCCATAATAAAGTCCATGTATGACAAACCCACAGCCAACATTATAGTCAATGGTGAAAAATTAAAAGCATTTCTTCTAAGGTCAGGAACAAGGCAAAACTGTCTAGTCTCACCATTGCTATTCAACGTCATACTGGAGATCTTAGCCAGAGTAATTAGGCAAGAAAGGGAAATAAAAAGGAATCCAAATTGGAAAGGAGGAAGTAAAATCATCATTATTTGCAGATGACATGATTATTTATACTGAAAACCCTAAAAACTGTCAAAAATTCTAGAACTTATCAATGGATACAGTGAAGTGACAGGCTACAAAATCAAAGCACAAAAATCTGTTGCATTTTTATATGCAAACAACACGCTAGAAGAAAATGAATTCAAGAAAATCACGCCATTTAAAACAGCGGTAAAAAGAATCAAATATCTTGGAAAATACTTAACAAAGGAAGTGAGAGACCTGTACAACGAAAACTACAAGTCTTTGTTAATGAAAAAAATAAAGAAGGATACAAAGAGATGGAAAGATATCTCACGCTCGTTAAAATGGCCATCTTACCTAAAGTAATATACAGACTTAATATAATCCCCATTAAAATCCCACAGGCTAACTTCTGGAGATAGAACAAAAATATTAATATTTATATGGAACAACAAAAGATGCCAAATAACCAAAGCAATTATAAGAAAAAAAAAAATCTGAAGGAGTAACACTCCCAGGCATTGAACTATACAACAAGGTGATAGTGATCAAAGCAGTATGGTTCTGAAATAACAGAGGATCAATGCAATAGAACTGAATCACCAGAAACTGATCCACTCACATACAGTCAGTTAATCTATGATGAATGAGCCAAAAACCTATGATGGAGAAAGAAAAATCTCTTCAATAAATAGTGTTGGGAAAACTGGACATCCACATGCAAAAGAATGAAGTTAGACCACTTTCTTACACCATTCACAAAAATTAACTCAAAATGGACTAGAGACTTGGACATAAGACCAGAAACCACAAAGTTCTTGGAAGATAACATTGGAAAGACATTCCATGACATTAGCCTTAGAGAGATCTTTGGGTACTCGACTCCCCATAAAGGGGAAAAAAAGAAAAATTGGGATGACATTGAACTAAAAAGCTTCTTCAGAGAAAGAAACCATAACAAAAACAAAAAGGCAACCTATTAACTGGAGAAGATACTTGTGTTCCACATTTCTGACAAGAATTTAATATCCAAAATATACAAAGAACTCATAAAACCCAATAACAGAAAAAAGGTAATGCAATCAAAAATGGGAGGAATTGGAGAGACATTTTTCTGAAGAGGACATACAGATGACTAAACGGCACATGAAAAGATGTTGCTACTCCCTGTCTATCAGGGAAATGCAAATCAAAACACCCGAGAGACTGACTATTATCTGAAAGTCTGGAAACAGCAAATGTTGGCGAGGATGTGCAGAAAAGGGGACACTTTTACACTGTTGGTGGGACTGCAAAATAGTGCAAACCCTATGGAAAACAGTTTGGAAATTCCTCAAAAAGTTGCAGACCCTGCCATCTTACTTTGGGTGTTTACTCAAAAGATACAAAAACACTAATTTATAGAGATTCATGCATCCCCATGTTTATTGCAACCCTATTCACAACAGCTAAGAACTGCAAAATACCTGAGTGCACAATGTCAGATAAATGGATAAAGAAGATGTGGTACATATATACAATGGAAAACTACACAACCCTTAGAAGAGATGAAATCCTGTCATTTGATTCAAACTGGATGAAATTAAAAGAGTTCATGCGAAGTAAAGTAAGTCAAAAGAAGAAAGATAGATACCAGATCATCTCACTCATAGGTGGAATGTGAATATTAAAAAAACAAAGGGACTGATGAAACAAAACCAACCCTTGGACACTTACAACACAACTGAGGTTACCAATAGGGAATGAAAGGGAATGGGGGACAAATGGTGGTAGAGTCCACTGGGCAGTGGTGAAGACCACTTGGTGATTTGGTGGAGGGCAGGGTGTGTTGATATAAATCTGAGGAATGGGGAAACTACACATATTGGGAACCTACATATATGAGTTTATTTTAATGTGTAAAATCAAAGTTACTGCAATAAAAAAAATTTTTTTTAGTCTGACTATTTACATCCTGTTTCTGGGTCTTGGTCAGAAACATTGGCTCTTGGTACTACGTCTTCAAAGTGCACTGTGTATTTTCCAGAATGAGTCATTGGTGTGTGGGAAGGAAATAAAATATTTTATTTATAAGCAAGCATGTTCCAGATGGAGAAGTTCCTACCAGAGTGACAGAACAGCACGTGTGGCAGCATGGAAACGAGTGCCTCCTTCACGAAGGCAGGGTCAGGGTCTGTCTCATCTTTACCTTTCCCAGCACTGAGCCAGGGCGTGACTCCCAGCTAGTATCAAAAGAATATTTACTGGCTCTTCCATGCTACCTAGGGAGGCATCTTGGCAACTTTGTTCTCGGTTCCTGTCAGAACATCTACGGCGTCTGAAACTCTTGATGTCCTGTGAATGAAGGAGGAGGGTATCTTCCAATTCTTTGCAGCAGGATTCCAATAGACAGCACTAACCTTGACTGGCAAATGGAACAATAATACGTCTACAAAAGGGAAAGTGGCATCTATGTCATAAATCTGAAGAATCAAAACCTGGGAGTTTCTGCTGGAAGCTCGTTCATGCCATGATTGCCACTGAAATAAATGCTGGTTGACGTCAGTGTCATATCCTCAAGGCAAACTGACAGCAGTTGGTGCTGACGTTTGCTGCTGCCACTGGTGCCACTTCCCTCCTGGGACCTTTGCTAATCAGATCCAGGCAATCTTGTAGGAGCCATGTCTTCTGGTGGTTACTAATCCCAGGGCTGAACCCCAGCCTCTCACAGAGGCTGTGGCATTGACCTGCGTCCCCCTGCTGTGTGTGCAGACTGCCCTCTGCCCCACGTGGACACTGGCGTCCCATGCCACAACAAGGGCGCTCAGTCAGTGGGTCTGATGTGGTGGTGACATGGGGGAGGGTAAGGAGACACACAGATGAGATGCTGGGTCCATCCAGAAAGAATTTGTAGAGAGAGCCTTTTGGTCAGGAACACACAGCAAGTTTTTAAAAGCAGAAACAGATTGTTGAAGCGCCCTGCAGGCTGAGAAAGTTCCACCAAGGGAATGCACAACTCTGTGTACGTCCTCTGCTGCCTGCCTCTCACTCAGGCAAGATGGATTCTTGAATATATAAGAGGGGTGGGAGTTTCTTCCTTCCTGGGTGTGTCCAGGTTACCTGGAGTTAAAACTGCATGAATATCTACGGGTGCGTCCTGGACCCAAGTTGCTAAGTTGGGGTCCATTTTAAGCTATGCTGTCCTTGCATCAGTGGGTGCTGGCCTGGGAAGTTCTGTGCATGTGTGGCATCTTATCCCATGAATGTGCAAGGAGGTGCTGCCCAGTCTTTACCTCTACAGAGACTCCAAATAGATTGAAAAAGAAGAGCATATCACTGCTGAAAAGACTTGACCAAGGAGGAGTTTTAGGGTGAATGGATGACTTCAGTTCCTGAATTTCCTGCTCCTCAACCTGAGGCTACAGACTGTTCTGAAGGTGCCCTCTGCGCTTATTCAGTAGTTCCTACCGAAGACTTGGGCATGCGGCCACCACTGAAGATGGGGTGCGCCACCCACAGCTCAGATCACTGAGTGGGCAAGGGCAGATTCTTCCTCAGACTTCTAAGTACAAAATGGAAATAAGGTTGATGAAAAATAAATAAGTAATAAACAAGCAAATAAATATTAGTTGAATACATGAACAGATAAATATGACTAGACAAGGAGCAACTAAGTGCTTATAGTGAGGAGCAGGATGCATAGGTAAGTAGATGTGGATGTGGAAGATGAGGAGCAGTAATAGGAGCTGGTGAGTGAAAGGAACAGGAAGCTTCAAGTGGGGAGACCTATGTGCTGAGATTTGGGCTTAGAGCCCTCTCTTGGACCGAAGGAGTCTGTGCAATGACTTGATGGGTTCTGCTTCAATGCAAGCATGAGGCGAAGGAGAGACTTCAGGAATGAGTGCTGATACAATGGGGAGTGAAGAGGCAGAGTTACCTTGATGACCAGATTTCTGAATAGTATATAACACTGGGATGTGGGGTAGGTCTTGAACAGCAGAGAGAAGGAGAGGGGTCAGGACAGAGGTAAGTCAATGAGGACCCAGGAATTCCCACTTTGAGAGCCTGGAATGGAATGTTTCACAGTGAGAAAATTTGGAGGAGACATGACTTCAGTTGATGTTTTGCATTTCTGAGGTGAGACTTCCAACTGAATACGTCTGCAGGAAATGGGACTTGTCAGGGAGAGAAGTTATTTTGGAAGTCGTCAAAGAGATAATATTAAAAAATGAGACTGTAGATGGAATTGCTATAGACAAAAAGGCTAAGGAACAAACCCTAGTCACAGTCAATGGATGGAAACAATGCTGCCAAATTATAACACTGTAGGGCGCCTGGGATCAAAAGACGCCATGGAAATGCACAGGTGTGTTTGCACATGAGCGCTCAAGCACGTACACATGTGCACACACCTCTGTGCCAGCAGAGGCCCAGGTGGGACCCATCACATAGGCGATTATTCTTTTTCCCCTTTTCTAAGCTTCCTTGACCACTTCGACCTGTGCAGACGAACCCCATCTTCCACGCGACCCTGGGCCCTCAAGAATCTAGCTGACCGGAGACCTCCCTGAAGATTTGCAGGGTGTCCCTGGGTCTCCAGATCAGTCAAGATTTCCCTAATCAACTCTCCCCCACCATTCTGAGAGCAGAAATGCCCTGGGGGCATCAGCGGAGCAGTCCCAAAACTTCTTAGATTTTTCAAACAGAAAAACTTCTTCAAATAGAAAAAATTTAAGCTAATTCTAAAAAGAAATACAATTCTAATAACCCAGTGTTGCTAAACTTCAGCTCATTATTGGGGTGCCCAAGAAAAGGGAACTGGAAGTCCAAGTTGTGGAGGGGATCAAAGGGGCAGTCAGCAAAAGAGAGGTGGTCTCCATTTGCCTGGTAGTGAGGGGGTGGGCCTCCAGCAATCACTGGCCCTCTCTCAGCTCTTCCAGTTTGCCTGAATTCCCCCAGGGCCGGAGTGGGGGTGGAGTAGGAGGTCAGGGCCAACATTGTCCCATCTTTGGGGCCTAAACTCTCCTGGGGCTAAAGCCCCCCAAGATTCTGGAAGAAGCAGACTACGTTTCCAGTTTGGAGAGGAAATTGGTAGGATTGTCTCTAAAATTTTGAATCCCCCCAACCCCAGATCCCTGTGCCCCCCAGAGACTCCCTTTCAGGAGTTCTGGGCAGGAGAGTTCAATTCAATGCCAGGAGGCGGGAGGTGGGGAGGTGGGGCTGGGGGATGGGGGAACCACAAGGTTCTTTCTGTGTGGCCTCAAGGCTGGCTGGCTTTTGAAACCGATTTGCTCTGGTGGGGCTGGAGAGAGCAAAGGCTGATTTGCTCCCCAAGGAGGGGTCTGCTTCCTTTCCACCCAAATCTGAAGGGGAGCTAGAGGGGGAACCAGAACTTTCTTGTTATCCTGGGGCCACCATCATTGTCTACCTGCCTCGAGGCCCCTCTTACCTTCTGACATTACAGTAACCCACCCCATAAGCCATGGAATACTGGTCCTCCAATAATCAGTAGATGCACAAGTTTGCCCCAATTTCTCACCAAGCAGTCAGGCAGCCAAAGCTGACTTGAGGGCACCCACACCCAGTGCCTCAGGGCAAGGCCTGGGGCAGATACCTTGGTGGAAGCTTCTGAGCTGCCCTGGGAGAGAAGTGTTCCTTTATCCTTATTACCCTCCTGGATTAGGCCCACGAGAAGTCTGGGTTCGCTGCAACACTAACTGTCCCCTTTACCCCTCCCACTCCTTGGGCTTCCAGCTCCAAAACTCTCGGGCACCTCAATACCCAGCTGAAGGTTAGCAACACTGCGTTACTTGAATTATATTTCTTTTTGGAAGTAGCTTCTCCTTTTTCTATTTGCAGTTAAGGCATACACTTTAGCTTTCAAATACTAAGCTTAAATGAAATACTTTATATAAATCTGAAGAAAAAGGATCAATAGCTTAGGAGGTTGTGTCAAAGGTAAAAAGTGTGCAAGGTGCTTGAAATTCCAATCTGAGAAACCCTGGTCTGGTGGGCAGAGTGGGGCTCAGAGAGGTTAGGGCCTGCCCAAGGGGAGTTGAGTTCTCTTTGTACCACCCGTGTAAGTTTCATAGGCCAGAGGCCTGGCTGCTCAAAGCCTCCAGGGAGCTGGAGCTTCCCTGGCAGCTCCTCTGGAATGAATTAAAAGCCCTCAGTTCCACCTCTCCTGCCTGCTTTACTATCCCTCATGCCCCTCTGATGGCTTTGTTCCTCTACACACACACACACACACACACACACACACACACACACACACACTACACACTCCCCACCCCCACTTCCCCTCCCCTTCTATCCCTAGGCTGCAAGCAGGCTGTGAGGCCCCTTCAGGAGCCCCTTTGTAAGGTAATTGGATTTCTCCCCTTGTTAGTTTGCAATGAAAATGTCATCTATTCCGGGCCACTGCCTGGGAGGGGCCAAGTTCCCATTCAGGAGCCTGGCCCAGAGCTGTGAAGCTATTCAGCTCTCCCAGCCTCCCAGTCAGGCAGCTGCTGCAGAGTCCCTGACAATGTCTGCACTTTGCTTCCCCTTACAAGTGTGCCCAGCCAGGAGTGGCCCTGATGGGCCTGGGATAGTCACCACCACTCACCCCAGAGTAGGCACTGGAGAAGTTGATTTTCAGAGTATTCCTGGTCTTCAAGCGTGGGGTTGGTCAGGAGAGAGGAAGCGGGCGGGCTTCCCCTATGGCGGAATGTCTGTAATCTCTAAGACTTTAGGGTACTTATAATGCAGACTGAGACTCTACACTGACCTCCTTAGAATAACACTGTATATGGTGAAGCCAACCAAACCAGAAGTGATCTTGGAGCTGTCCAAACTCAGCTGGAACTCAGCATGATAAGCACATGCTCCTCACCTCCAGTTTCCAGCTAGGAAGATGGCAGAGGAATGGCTCGTGTCCTTCCCTGTGACTTGTGGGTAAGTGGAAAAATTAGGGGGACATGAGTTGGAAAGGCAGTTATATGAGTCTGTCAACTTGAAAGTGTTCTCCCAAAGGGAGAGCACTAAACCCCTGTGTTTAACCGCACTATTCAGATCTGGAAACAGAGGCCCACACTGCTTGTGTACTTGTTCAAAGGTGCACAGTTAACAAGTGGCCAAAGTGTTTCAAACCCAGGTCTCTCATTTCAAAGGCTGTGCTTTCTGCTTAAAAAGCAAGTGGAATTTTGGATGGCACAAATTCAGACAGGGGCCAGGACTGTTCCACAGCTGTTTGCTCCGATCACAGCTCAGCTGATGAACTAGGACAGCAATCCAAGTGTCTGCAGAACTGAGGGACTCCTGGACTCTAGGGAATGACATCAGCATGGGGGATGCTGCAGGACCACACTGGGTAGGTGGAGCCCACTCCCCTGGGGCTTCGAAAAATAGAGCAGGAAGTTACTGGGAGACCAGTGGGGACTGGACACAGGAAAAGTTGGAGTGGGTTGTTGCACAGGGACCAGGGGCTATGAGTGAAGGCTGGAATACTACCAGCTGGGATTCAAAACCACTTTTTTCCAAAGTGCCATTTGGATTGCCAGCTAATCCCATTTCCTGGTTCTCTCCTCACCAGACTGCATTCCCGAACTTCTGATTCCATCAGGTCTCTCCCTTGACCCCCACCCTCACTAGTTTACCATCCGACCCTCCAAAAATGTCTTGGATTTCCTCTCCATCATGACTACCTGCAGTGAGGAGACTGCTGAGGGCTGGGATCACATTCCTCAGACACCTCACAAGCTTCCCAGCCATCATCATGTTGCGGCCCTCCTGGGACAAACCAAGCGGGCACTCTTTTGGAAGTATTTTAGGCAGATTTATATGCGTGGGCTCAGCAGGGATCCCTCCCCACAAAGGCTGAGTGCAGGCTTCCAGTTAGGGCACACTTATATAGGTTAGAGCAAGCAGTGGAAGAGAGGGATGTAACTAGGGGAGGGGGTTTCAAGCGCGGGAAGTTCTTTGCTGGCAACATTCCAGAAAGCTCAGGTCACAGGATATTTTCATGGCCTTTTTCCCCCACAAACACTCTTCCACCGTTGTATGAAATTTTTCTTTTGGGACACACAGTCCGCAGTCATGGCACATTCTATGGCCCCATATGCAAAAGGATTTCATTCAGCCCCTGAATCATACAGCCTCCCTCCTCAAGTTCTGATGTCATTCTAGGGAGCTTCAGCACCTCTTGGGAAATTCACCTGGCACCTCTGCCTAATAGCCCCAGGACAGTCACCTCCACTTTGGCTGGCCACACACTGAAGCTGGCACTACCCAGAGCCATCTCCCTCTGAGAGACTCCAGAGTCTTCCTCACTGACTATAGTCCTCCAGCGCTCCTTCAGAAACTCAGGACACAGCCAGGTTGACCTCCTCTCACCATCATCGAATTGTGATGATAGGGGCAGGATATACTGTCACTTCCAACAAGACACAGAGAAATTAAGGGACCCACCCAACTAGTCCCCATAGCTAGTAAGTAAAGGAATCAGGATTCGCGCCCAGGCAGTCTGACTCTAGACCCTGTGCCTAAAACCACTCGCCATCAGGCCTGTGCCCAAAGGGGCCACCATTCACTCCTTCAGAAAAGCCAGGCTCCTGGGGATCATCCTCTCTCCCATCTATTCTCCTTGCCCACCACCCAGCCTATTGAGTTCCCTTTGTCAGCACATTTCAAATCCATTCTTGTTATGGGCTGAATTTCTTATCCCTCTGAAATCCATATATTTAAACCCTAACCCATAATGCTTTGGTGTTTTGGAGGTGTACATTTTGGAGAGCACACAGGATTAGATGGTGTCATGAAGGTGACATCCCATGATGGAATTTGTGTCCTTATAAGAAAAGAAATGCCAGCTTTCTCTCTGAACCATTGAGGACGCAGTGATAAGACAGCATCTGCGAGTAGGAGAAGGATTCTCACTAGACACTATATGATTTCAGACTCCCATCCTCTAGAACTGTGAGAAGTAAAGGTTTATTGATTAAGCCACCCAATCTGTGGTATTTGTTATGGCAGCTCCTAAGACAACCCCTTTCCCTCAACCCCAGGTCCACATCATCACTTTCTTAGTCCAGATCCTCAGCACTCTTGCCAGGACTATGGGTTGAGTTAGGACATTCCCCCTCCTTTTACCTCACACTCTCAAGTGCCAGGATCCTAGAATCCTCTGCCCAAACAGCCCACTTCTAAAGCCCATGAGACCTCTTCCTGAGTCCATTTCCTGAGTCTCAGGACAGCAGCACCACTGGGCACTCCTCCAGGTCTTATGGAGGTGAAGGGCTAGCTCTTGGCATGTAGTGGCGGTGGATATAGCTAGGATCTGCAGACTGGGGCATCCGCACATGTGAATGCAGGCCCTCTCATCAACCAAAGTGCAGGAAGGAACTAGCGGTGGGACTTGGGCTGAAAACTGGACCCAAGGACTAGTCCTCTCTGGGACATCGTATTCAGAACTCTGAAGAATCTAAGAAACCTCGATTTGAACCTGGACTTTCAGATTTTTAAGAAAGAATTTTTGAGAGGTAGAAGAACATTGCAAGTCTGACAGCATGATTTATAACCACTAACTATTAGGGCAGGGACTGTCTGGTCTTCTGTTGCTCTTGCCTTTATTATAGCACTTAGAACCCACTGGTATTGGATGAATTGTGTCTTACTCCTGCCTCCCCACATTCTTGCATTGAACCCCAAAATTTCCCCCATGAGAGATAGGACTTTTAAAGAGAAAATAAAGATTATATGAGGTCATAGGTGTGGAACCCTAATCCAATCTGACTTGTGACTATAGGAAGAGAGACAAAGGTATACACACAGAATACACACAGAGAAAAGGCCATGTGGGACACAGTGAGAAGGCAGCCATCTACAATCCAAGGAAAAAGACCTAAGGAGAAACCAAGCACACCTGCACCTTAATCTCAGACTTTCAGCATCCAGAATGGTGAGGAAATCCATTTCTGCTGTTAAGACACATCACCTGAAGTATTTTGTTATGGAAACTCTAGCAAACAAATACACCCAATGTAGCATTTCTTTGCCCCATTAGACGATGAAATCTTTGAGGATAAGCCCCATGTTTCTATATCCCTCAGTGTCCAGTATGGTGTCTGGCACGTAATCAATGGTCGTCAAATGCTATCTGAGTGAATGAATGGCCGATAATCCTTTGTGACCCTTAAATGTCAATGTGATACCCGTCAGCTGCTAGCCCAGAGTCTTTTTTGGGTCTTCGTGGCTTCATTTTCATGTTTTCTTTCCATCTCATGTAGGAAGGGGCAGGAATCTTAATAATTGAGGGCATAATGGTCTAGAGTTGATGTCAGACTGGATAGGCTACAGTCTAATATCACACAGAATCTGTTTTCTGAGCACCCTTGGCCCAGGGCTTGGTGACAGGTTCTTGAATCTTTTTCGTACCCCAGTGTGGCAGCTTCCTCAATCTTCTATGTGAGCTGGAAGCAATGGGATGAACTAAATAGATTTTGGCCTTCTCTGCTGTCAGATTGGTCCAGATGCTGAGCTACTTCATCTAAGTCATTTCTGAGCTCCTTCCAGTCTGGGTTTTCATAGGTACCAACTGCCCCAGGACTCCTGGAACTGTAGGGGAGAGTTAGAAGGAAAACTCCTACAGCTCTACCCTAACATGGAAGATGGACAATAAGCAGGTTCTCTATGCCCCCAAAGCCACACATCTGTCAAGTCTCTCTGGACTGGGTTCACTTCACTCTAGGGAGGATTTCTTGAGCATCTTCTAACTACCAGGGCTTGTGCGAGACAAAAGAGAGGACTGGGCTGCAGGAAACAAGTGGAGCCATGGAGAGTTGAACATGTGTCAGTGCCAGGGGTGGAGGTGGGGGAGTGAGGGGGTGGTGGGTGTGGACAGAAAATCAGCCCTTAGACAAAGTGCTAGAGATGCAGAGGAGAGCAATCGTGTCTAGGCTGGACCGATAGGCCTAACTCACTATGCATTAGAGGAAGTCATTCTCTCTAGGTCTCAGCTGCTTTAGCTGTATTATTGTGAGAAAAAAGATAATCATATTTTGGCTAAAACTCAACAATTTTTCCTCCTGGACTCAGCCTACATTATACTTCTCAGTCGTACTTGTTGGGGTGCCAGGGGACTGAGTTCTGGCTAGTGGAATGCAGCAAATGCAGACCCCTTTAAGGCCCGGGCCATAACAAACTCCAGTTTTCCATACTGCTTGCTCTTCTGAATGAGCTCAGGGGCTATCTGTTAAAGACGGTGGAGACACGGGATGGAAGAAACAGGAATTCTTTAATCACCATTGAGAGATAATCACCCACCAATGAGAACAGCTGTTTTCATCTTACTGCGAGTAAAAGATGAATTTCCATTGTGTTAAGCCCCTGGGATTTAAGGAAGTTACAGCAGGTCATATTGCCTTATTAATACTATAGTCAACATTAAGATTATCTAGACCTGATACATTTCTAAGCCATAGATATTTTTAGCATTTTTATTAAGATACAATTCATGTATCACACAAGTCATCCATTTAGAGTGAACAATTTAATGATTTTTTGTAATTTCACAGTGGTTCAACCATTATCATGTCAATTTTAAGTGTTTTCAAACTCACTTCAAAAGCCTTTGCCTATCAGCCCCCCTAAACTCCTGAGCCCCTATTCCTAATCCTAAACAACCACTAATCTGCTATAGGTTTTCCTATTTTAGACATTCCACATTAATAGAATCACATAATCATGTGATCTTCTAGGGCTGACTTCTTTCATTAAGTGTAATATTTTCAAGGTTTATCCATGTTTACAAGTACCAGAACTTTATTATATTCCATGTTTACATAATATTCCATCATGTGGATAAAACACATTTTGTTTATCCATTCATCCACTGTTGGGCACTCGGATCGCTTCCACCTGTTGGTTATTATGAATAATGCTCCCATAGACATTCACACACAAGTGGATCTGCATTTTCATTTCTTGTAGACATATACTTAGAAGTAGAAGGGTCGTTTGGAAACTCCATGCTTAATCATTTGAGGAACTGCCAAACTCTTCCGAAGTGTCTGCACCATTTTACATTCTACCAGCAGTGGATGAGGGGTCTGTTTTCTCCACATCCTTACCAACATGTTTGTCTGACATTTTGATTCTAGTCATACCAATGGGTGCAAAGTGGCATATTTCTTCAGTTTTGATTTGCATTTTCCTGATGGTTAATGACATGGGTCTTCTTTTCACGAGCTTATTGATCATTTATCTATCTTCCTTAGAGAAATGTCTTTCAGATTATTTGCCCATTTTCCAGTTGGATTGTCTTTTTATTATTGAGTCGTACTAAGTCACAGACTTTTATTCACGTTTTAGTCTTGCATATGATTATGGGTCTTTAAATTTTATTTTCTTTTTGGATTAGTTTTGGTAATTTGTACTCTTCTAAAAAGCCATTCATTTCTCTAGTTCTATGTGTATTTTTGGAAGTTTTCGCTCTGCTTATTTAACTGCTTGAGGCATGAAGATTTATGACTGTTTTATGTTCTTCATGAAGGAGGAGTTTTTCTTCCAGAAAAAGGTATTGACACGACATAAGGAAATCTAACACTGACCTATCGAGTGATACCGCTCTGTATCTATTAATTAATCTTTATTCTATGCTTATTTTCCTAGCAAATTCATTATCTCTGGCACTTAAAATATCAGGATGCAGATTTCCTTCTTAAATTTCACTCAGTATAGACTGAATCCTGAATCTACCCATCGGTCCCACTCCCTTTTCTTTTGACAAGTTAAAAGAGTACAGAAAAGGGACACCAGGTAGCCAATACAATCTTGAAAAAGAGCAGAGTTGGAGGATTCACACATTTTTATTACAAAGCTTACTACAAAGCCATAGTAATCAAAACTGTGCCATATTAGTATAAGAAAAGACATACAGAGCAATGGAACCAAGTAGAGAACCCAGGTATAAAATTTCTTATATGGTCAGTAGATTTTCTGCAAGCCTGTTAAAACCTTTCAATGAGGAAAGAACAGTCCTTAACAAACGACGCTGGGAAAACTGAGTGTCCACAGATCAAAGAATGAAAGTGAGACCAATCCCTCTGTCACACGGCACCGCCTCTCTGTGGAACCTGAGGACCACCTCTCTGTGGCTGAGTCACTGAAGAGGGAATCTGACGATCCCAGCAGACATTTCTGATGGGTGGAAAATAGAAAATACACTTATGCACATGAAATCCTTCTTAAAATTAGGTGTGAACATTTTCGTCCTTTGTCGGGAGTCATTGAGGATGATGTGGTAGAACTGAGAGAATTTTCATGTCCTGTGCATCAAGCCTTCCTGGGACGCCTTTGTACAGACAGCATCAGCCTCTCTCCTGCGGAGGCAGGAGGATTGTTAGACTGGGCTACATTTTATAGAGAACATGTCTGGAAAAGCTCTGCCAACAAACCGTCAAGCAAGGAATCTGGAGGAAGATGCCATTGCCCTGTTCTCTGCTGCTGTGAAGTGTGACACTCGGGATCTAGAATTCTGCTTCAGGTTTTGCATAAACCATTTGGCTGTAGTAACACAAATACAGTCTTTTTAGAATGGACCATGGTCTCCTGAAGAAATTGGTCAGCAAAGCAAGCAGAGTCAGAGAATTTAAAAATGGATTCTCATCTATGGGAAGAATTTTTAGAATTTCCATTTTCCCTACAAAAGCCGAGAATTCTTCAGCAGTATTTGTGATGAGCTACATCTGGTTGGAAACTTGTTCTGTCGAGCGGAAGATGGTAGTCAGTCTTCCTTATCTGTTGAAATCCAGTTTACATAGAAGGGATGACATGCTCTGGCCAGAAGTGACTCGCCTCACTGGGAAAATGAAAATATGCTAATATTTCCTATTTCTCCTTTCGAGTCACTGCGGTGGGACACTTTTGGTACACTGGTATAGGTATATGCTTCTCTGACCAGATGTCTCATTATTCCACAGGTTGCTATCACAATAGATAGTTTGACAAAGGAATACTGTCACCACCACATTTTCTGTATCCAGCACAGTGCCTTGCATATCACAGGCACTCAATTAATTTATTGTAACTCTTAACTATGCTCTGCAATCAGGTTTATTTGTAGGACACTGGATGAAAGAACAGTGTGCACAAAAGCAAATTAAAAACAACCTTTAACTTCTGAGGTTCTTCAGCTACATCATTCTGAGAAATAGTGACTGATTTAGAGCATTGATTAGAATTCACAGAGGTCTTCGTAATTTAATTGTCAAAGCCCCAAGGGCCAATTTTAATTTTCTGTTTACTTGAGTCATTAATTCTCATTGAACTAATGAATATGATTATTGAATGGGGCTATTGAATATGAAGTACTGCCTTTTATTTCTGGATTCATCTGCCTTACATAGTTGCATAATATCTTTGACTTTTGTGTTAAAAAATTTGCCTCCTTATTTTGTTTTTCTTGTAATGGACTTTCCTGTCACTTGAAAATATGACTCTTAACTCAGCACAGTATAATTATGAAGTGCTAACTGAAAAGAAGCTAATACTTACCCTTCATGGACAGCATTAACAAGAATGAGATACATTTACATTTTTTAGGCACACCCTGGTGGCCTAGCAGCCTAGCACACCCCAGGCACAGTTCGTACACATCTCTAGGTCCTGGGTTCAGGACTCAGGGTAGGGAAAATGAATTGTGAACAACTACAGAAAATAAGTAAAGTGCCTCTTCTTCCTCTCTCTTCCTACCTGCCTGCTTACTCACCTTCATTCCTGCCTGCACCTTTTCTTAAAAAGTAATTATACATTTTAGATCAAAAAAAGTTGCCCATCTGCAAAAAGAAGCTGGAACAGGATACAGGGTCAGATTCTTCTAAGGTGTAATTCACAACATGGTGTTAGGTGAAGAAAGCTCTTTTGGAATTAGTAACTTTGTTCTGATACTAAACTATCTGATAATAAAGTGCTGATTTGAAGATAAAAAGTAAATTGACCCCTTCCCTACACCACATACAAAATTAACACAAAATGTTTTAAACCCTAATGTCTAAACACCTAAAACTCAAAATGAAACCTCAGAATGAAAACTATAAACTCTTAGATGAAATACAGAGGAAGAGCTTCATAACTTTGGATTTGGCAATGGTCTCTTGAATATGACACCAAACACATAGACAAAAAAGAAAAAAAGGGATAAACTCTCATTCAAAGGATACTTTTAAATGCACGAAAACAAAACCCATAGAATGGGAGAAAATATTTGCAAATAAGATGACTGACAAGGTATTATTAATCCAGAATATAGGAAGAAATATGAAATATGATTCGACAACAAATAACTAAAAGACCCAACTCAGAAATGAGTAAAAGACTTGAATTTCCATTTCTTCAAAGACGATACACAAATGGTCAATAACTGTCTGAAAAGTAAACTCACATCACAGTTTATTAGAAAAATACAAATCAGAACAGCTATCATCAAGAAAATGGAGAAGTGTTGACAAAGAGGTAGAGAAATTGAAACTGTTGTGTGTAGAGAGCAAGGATATCAAATGGTAAATCCTTTTGGGGGTTTTCACAAAGCTGAACACAGAATTACCACATGAGCCACCATTCAACTCCTAAGTCCATAACCAAAGAGTCAAAATCAAGGATCAAAGCAGTGAGCCAGAGTTCCAGCCAAAAGGTACACACAGCTCAACTGCCTGTCACCAGATGGATGAAAAGTGAGTGTGGTGTATCCACACAATACAATAGTATCCGACCACTAAAAGAAATGAAGTGCTGACACGTGCCACATGTGATGAGCACTTGTCCTTGTGTGTTCTCAGTAATGCTCTGTCCTTGCACCCTGGGAATGTGTCTCTATCTAGCCCTTCGTATTTTTCACTTCACCTGTACACTTTGAGGCCTACTATGTATTTTATCCAATGCAAATTTTAACTCAGCTACTATAGCTTGTCTTTATCTGTGTCTCTTACCATCAATTGCCCTATTAAATAGAAGCACTATTTTCTTGTACCTTAGAGACCAAAATACATAGGTTCCAATTTTCCCAGCAAGATTGATGGTCGAGGAAGCTTATGAGTCATGTATTCATTCAGTATGTTTACTGAGCACATAGTATGTGTCTTGTGAGAGGCTAGAGCAGTCCTGCTCTCTTGTTCTCCTCTCCCCTTTGTTGGGTTTTCCCATAGACCCATGCTTCTGGTGACTGTCCTCTAGTGAAGAGCTCTGTGTATGGACCTTTGCTGGTTACAGATTGTCCTGCCTTCTACATAGGACCCTCAGGGCCTGGGGTCTGTGGTACCAGGCCAACCCCTGGACATTGTTCTCCACATGCCGCCTCCCCGTCTGAGTGTGAGCTCACATTTAATCCAGCAGGCAATGAGGGTCCGGCACTCAGGTGGCTCTGCGGTCTGCGGTGAGATGTGCCTTCTGCTTCTGCTGTCCGTCCTAGGACTGGGAGGCTCTTCTCATTGGAGCTCATTTCTGAGACCCACCTTTGCTGCTAGCAGGATTCAGTGATCCTCTGCTGCCAGTGCCACTCAAGTCAGCAAGGGGCAGCAAAGGCCAATCATCAAACGCCCGCCCAGGAGATCCAGCCCCACCAGCCCCTCTCGTACAGCCTTCCGTCTTCATCTGGTTTCTTGCTGGAAGCTGCTACAAGATGTGTCTCCAGTACAGGCTTAGTTTCTTAGTCGATGCAGGTATTTTTCTGCATGCAGAGATTTCACTGGACTTTTTTTTTGGATATTGGGAGGGAGGGGGCAGCCGTAGCACATTTATTTAGGCGGGTGGAGAAAAGGATGCAGGAGAGAGGGGGCAGCACAGTCATCAGCAGGGTGACAGGTGGCATTACCTCTGGCATGGCCACACCAAGTCATCACACCTCGAAACCCATAGATGCTCCCTCTGAGAGGAGGGGAGAGAGATCCCCAGAGAGACGAAGACTTGAGAGAAAGAGGCCATCAGATAACCCAGCTCACCAAGCCTGGTGCCCAGGGTTCACAGAGACAACAGGCCCCACAAGTCCAGGGGACCCAGCGCATAGGCGCCACCTACTGCAGTGGCCTTCATTCCCTTGGTCACCACCTGCTTGAGGGCACTCACCATGCAGCAGGTGTGCCATCCAAGCGCAGTGCTCGAGCAGAACACGGTCCTGACAGTGTCACCAATGATCCGCCAAACAAACCTGTCAACAGATCACACATTGGAAGCCCCGTGCTGTGGTTGCGACTGGTCGCTGTGGCCTGTTCCTGGCAGGCAAGGCGCAGAGGCTTGGGGCCGGGTTGGGTGCTGAGCCCTCCCTCAGGGCAGCAGCTTGGCATGAGTGGTTTCGTGTCCCCTCACAGGGAGCCACCCGGCCAGCGGAACTGCCCATCCTCCTTTCACAGAGGAAGCTCCTTTCAGAGGTCAGGTGCTGCGTGTCCCGTTCTGGCCGTTAAGACCCCGCCTCCCTCCCCAGCCTCCTTTAGGCTCTTCAGGGCCGTCTCAAAGCAGAGGCCTCCCTCTGGTGGTCAAGTGCCGCTAGCCTGGCTGAGCAGGCAGGGGTACGTCCCCTGGGTCCTGTGTGGGGTGGGAACCAACAGGCGAGCCCCAGCCTTGCAGGCAGCGGGCTTCAAAGCCTGGCTGGCCCTTTATTCCAACGCAGGTCTAAGGCCCAGGGTCTGCTGTGGGGGAGATATGGGTTACTAGAGGGGCGGTTCCTGCGAGTTCTCAACTCGGGGAAGGAAACGTTTTTGCCTTCCCTCCCTCCTCCTCCCTCCCACATTCCTTCCTTCCTTGTAACCCTTTCATGATACAGGTACCCCCCCCCCCTCCTTTCTGAAAGTCCACAGCCCCGGCCACTTGCTTTATAAAAGATCTGCATCAGTACCTGTTTTCACCAAATCAAAAGACATTTGAAAGTAATTTTTGCTTTGACGAGAAAAGGGGAAAAACGAAACCAGAGTGCAGCACCTGTTTGCAGCAGATATTCCAGAGGTGAGAGTGGCCCAGCCCAGCTCCTGCCCCAGAACTGCTTCGCTTGGGTGTGTTCTTGGGATTGCAGCTTCCGCTCTAGGTCAGCGCTATTTCAGGTCTTCCGTGTTTTCTGGTGGAAGCTGGTCGTTCCGTGAGGGAGTCTGGAAGTCTCCCGACGTGCTCCTCACTAGCAAGTGGTGACTGCTTCTTTTGGCTTATGAATGTTTCACAGGGACGCGACTCATCTGCACACCTTAAAGGTCCACAGTGCTGTATGACCATCGCTTCTCAACAACACTGGAAAATAAAACAGAAAGCCCGACATTGTCACCTGCGAAACGAATAAAAAGCCTCTGCCTCGCTGCTGTGATGACAGAATAAATGAGTATACAATGCGCTAAGCACAGTGCCCCGCACATGCTGACCTGCCCATATTGCCTTGGTTAGTATCTGGCCTCAGTTTCCTAGTCTATAAAACAGGGATGGAAAAGTGTCATCTATGCCAACCTTAGGGAATAGTCATTCATTTAAAGATTATTGTTGTGCGCCTACTATATGAAGGTACCTATAGCATTTTAGGCTCTTGTGTCCTATTCCTTAGGGGTAGGGAGTTGGGGGTGCACATTCCCGCTGCCACCCCAGAGGTGACCTAAGTCTTCCAAGTCTGCGGGTGGAGAGGATGGCATTTGAGAGCTGCGCTCCAAGCAGTGGGCCAGCTGCGCCACCTAGTGGCCGTATGTAGCCATGACAGAGATTTGTGCCTTGTGCTTCCCTGGACAGTGAGGATGGCCTATCAGGTTCCCTCCAAGGTTTCATAGACTGCCAGGGGCCAGAACCCTGTGCCAGAGCCAGAAGCCCCATAATATTGCTGGGTGCTTCCCAGGCCGTAGGAGGGTGGTAGGGAGGGCAAGAGTATGGAAGGATCCAGGCTCTGAGGCTGCTGACAGAACCTCTTGGCATATAACTTGATAAATTAGTCTGGCCTCAGTCTTCCTCATCTACAAAATGGGTATTTAAAACAAGTGCCTCCGCACAGAATTGAAGTGAGACTCAGGATATGGGGAGAGGGAATGGAAGAGTTCAGAGCTGGACCTTTCTGGTGAGATGATAGGTGTACCATGTGGGCTGAGTGAACATGCTGACTCTAGAGAGGGTCCAGGCATGAAGCCATGTGGCAAGCAGGGTCTCAAATGACAGGCTGGCACATCGTGACGGGGCAGGAGCCTTGGAGTCACTTCCCAAATGGGGGCCTCTAGGCACATTCCTCAGCCTTTTGAAGGAAGGATTCTCCAACACAGTTATGCACCATTATGGGTGAAGACATGAGCACAGAACAATGTGACCAACCATGAAAAAGGGGGCAGCTGTTATTTGTTGACTGTGGGACAGCAGAGCAAGATCACCCAAAGAAGGGATATCCTCCCAAAGATCAGGGGACTGGAGTTCATATCCTTCCCAGGGTCCCAGTGTGGCCCGAGCACCTCCTCATGTCCAGGCTGTGAGCACTGGCCCATCCACCAGTCCCTGGTTGTCTGCGGGAAAGGTTAGGAGATGGGCTGGCTGTCAGGGCTGGTTGGAGTTTATTTCCCTGTGGATGTATCTCCCCAGCTCATCTTCATTTACTCTTTTCCCTCGTTTGACAACTGTTCTGTTGTCTCATCTGTTACTATGTGTCAGGCACTGTGCTAGGTGCTGGGGATACAGTGGAGACCAGACACCTCAGGTTCCATTCTAAATCCTCTTGGATCCATACCTTATTCCATCCAGGGATCCAGCGCTTTGAGCAGGTGAGACGGGGCAGTGCTTTACCTCCAGTCTGCCCGGAGGCTCCTCTGAGGCTAGGGCGTGACATGCCTGCTCTGTACTGCATGGGAGTAATCTAAAAGGCAAGAGCCACTCTTGGCTAAAAGGAGCTAATGGAGAAATGCTACCCTTCTTTCATCTCCTCAGTGGACATTTCATTCCCAGGGTCCAAGTTCTTTGTGGGCTGCTAGAGGAGTTAGCCACCTCATTGTAGCAGCTGATGCCATAACCCATTCTTAGATTAGCTTTCCTTTTCCTTGTTCCTTTCTTTCTTTTTTTTTCTTTTTTTCTTTTTTTTTTTTAAGGGAAGGTGCAGACAGGAATGAAGGTGAGTAGGCAAGCAAGCAGGAAGAGAGAGGAGGAAGAACATTTTATTTTTTATTTTATTTTATTTAGTTGTTCATCTTGATCCCCGCTCCCCAACCTGGGACTCAAACTAGGGCCTTGGGATGTATGTGGACTGCATCTCGTGGACTTAACCCTTTCTTGTTCTTCGCTTTTGCCCCCTGGCATCATTTCCCAGATAAATCACCTGTATAAAGCAAGGGTATCAGGATCGGCTCCCAGGAAAAGCCAAGTTAAGACAAGTAATGAACAAATACACAAAATTTCCTCCTTCCTGGGGCTCTCACTGTAACTGTGGAGACAGAAACAAGCAGGCTAACACAGTAAGCATATGGCAGCCACAAAGTGGCAAGGGCGGAGAAAAAAATAAAGCCAGAAAGCAGAAAGGAGACAGCAATTTTGTCAATGGTGGTCAAGGGCAGTTCAACTAAGGAGGTGACGGATAAAACTGAGAGCCAGTCAAGCTGACATCTAAGGGCAGAGCACATCGGACAAAGAAAATAGCAAATGCAAAGGCCTGGTACATCCAAGGAGCACCAACCAGAATGGCCAGAGCCGAGTGAGAGAGCAGAGGTCAGGTGAGCCAGGTGGGTTTGGAAAAACAGCAGAGAGATCTGGCATAATGTTTCACCAGGGTTCCTCTGTCGACTGGGTAAAAAGTGGGTGTGGGATGACCAGTCAGAGGTCATGAGACTGACCCAGGTGAAAGGATGTGGCCTGAAGGAGGGGTGACAGGGCTCCTGGTGGGTTGGTGAGTTATGTGAGTTATGTGAGAGACCAGTAGTCAATCTGACTCCAAGGTCTGTGATCTAAACAACTGGAAGGTGGAGAGGTCATCCCTGAGACTCAGCAGTCAGAGGCAGGAACAGGTCGAGGTGGATCAGCAATCAGTACTGGGAATTGGGGAGATGCCTCTCTAGCAACCACCCAAGTGAAAACGTCCACGAGACGGAGAGAGAAAGGTCATTTTGGGAGTCCACCAAAGAGGCAGTTTTCTTTTTTTTCTCTTATCTTCTTTTCTGTTTTTTAAAGAGAAAGTAGGTAGGCAGGCAGAAAGTTCTTCTTGAGATAAGGAATAAGCATTTTTCTTTTCCTTTCTCTTTTTT